>JBBPCX010069403.1:0-11391 GCA_037974365.1 Hydrocynus forskahlii | reverse complement strand
AGACTGTCTCTGTAACTAATGACTGTAAGACTGTCTCTGTAACTGATGACTGTAAGACTGTCTCTGTAACTGATGACAGTAAGACTGTCTCTGTAACTGATGACTGTAAAACTGTCCCTGTAACTAATGACTGTAAGACTGTCTCTGTGACTAATGACTGTAAGACTGTCCCTGTGACTAATGACTGTAAGACTGTCGCTGTAACTAATGACTGTAAGTTGTTCTGAATAAAGGCGTCTGCCAAATGCCACTTTACTTTACACTTTACTAAATAGGCCATTTAAGTGTAGGACAAGCTAGTGAGGTAAAGCATGGTATAGCAGCAGGGCAATAATGACCATATGCTAGAAACCATTTATAAACCATTAGTTCCACTACGAGTGCAGTGCATGGTCACAGTTTGTTGTTGGGTCGGTATTGAAGTGAAGTGACCATTCTGTCATACGTGAACACACCACAGCACACAGTGTGAACAGCACGAAACGCTTCCTCTGTATTTAACACGTTCAACCCTTTCACCAAATGAAGCAGCAGGCAGTCAGGAACTCAGCGCCCGGGGAGCAGTGTGTGGGGACGGTACCGTTCTCAAGGGTGGCTCAGTGGTGCCACTAGCAGTTCTGGTAGTCGAACCCATGACCTTTGATTGCGTTTTGCATTGGGCTACCAACTTATTTTTTATCCAATATTTTATTAGATTTTCAAAGATAAACCAGCCAGATAAACCAATTAGGAAAAATGACAGCAGGCAGGACTACATTGACATGTCCTATCATGAGTCAGCACACGTTAGATTACGAAAGAAGCAGCATTACAACACGTCCCTTTTATATTTAACTTCAGTGACCCTTCGTGTCAAAATGGGTCACTGAAGTGTAATACAAAGGGTCACTTAAGTTAAATACAAAAGTGGCAAGTGTTGTTATGATTTTTGAATGCAACATAAAAAAGACATGCGTTTTTGATTAACCCTGCATCAGATGTCTGTGGTCTGTCTCACGCTGAGTATGCATTACTCACCAGCAGCTCAGAGCAGGTTTGGGCAGGAAAACTGCGCTGATGCCATTCAGACACGACTTTAAAGAAATAAGTGCCTTCTGTAGCCAAGATATGAGGTCAGAGTGAAAGTCTGATATCTTCTTCTCAAAGCGGTTCATGTTAAAATGAGTTAAAATCTAACCATATTTCTCAAAACGCCTTTGAAATAAAGGAGTTTAATGTAGTACATAAACATTGTTAAAGTTTTAGTTCCTATGGATGCCCTTTAGACACATTTCTTTAAGAGATAAAAGTTTTCTCCATGAAAACCAATTCAAGTACATAAATCTGCCTATTCAGGCTGCTGCAGTTTAATCCCGGCCATGAAGAAGTATAACGGAGTGTTTCAGCTCAGACTGCAAGACAGCGCAGCTAATCAGAACAGAGCTCATTTACATATATCAGTCTCAAACGTGTCTTAAACTAGTTTGCCCACGTAGTCCGTAAGTACGAGGCTAACGGTGTAAGCCGAAACACTCACGTCTCAATTTTTTTTTTCTTTTTCCTTTTTTCTGGAAGTGAGCATCATAAACTAGAAAGGTCATATGTCGAGATTCTCATAACCCAGACAGATAGGTATGAAAATCATATACAATGTAAATGTATTGTTTATTTTATGTGGCTCTTTATGTTTGAAGAACTTCCATATAATATAAAGGTTTTATATCCGTTTACACCACTTCAGCAGGTGTGGAACACGTCGGCAGGCGTGAAATCAGTATAAATATGTACACATAGTGAAGGATTAGTCAGGCGTTTGATGTTCCCAGTTTAAATGAATCAGAATGGTGCCACCTGGCTCGGCGGAAAAGGCTCTTTAGTGGAATCCGCTGGTCCACCTCGGCCAGGTGGCACACTTTACATTCATTTAAACAGCGAGCGCTGATCTCGCATAAATACGTCTAAATCTTCTACATTATGAGAGCACACAGAGAAACAGCGGGCGACCCTCTCCAGCTGCTTCTGGAATTTTCCTGTAGTCGTTTTAAATGCAGGTATTGAAGCGTCTAAAGCCGCGTCTGGATGGAGGCAGAGGATGAGCGCAGAGGTTTTCTCCACCTGGCTCCTCTCCTGATGTGTGAAGAGAGCATCATATCAATATCACTTCTTCTGTCTCTGCAGCTCTTACAGTGTGTGATTAGCACCAGTATTGAATGTTTGGTCTAAATGTCTGTCTGCCTGTCTGTCTCTATTTGTCTGTCTGTCTGTCCATCTATTTGTCTGTCTGTCTGTCCATCTATTTGTCTGTCTGTCTCTGTATACTTATCTGTTCATCTGTCTGTCTGTCTGTTTATCTGTCTGTCTGTCTGTTTATCTGTCTGTCTGTCTATCTAGAGTATGAAATGATATTAAAATGAGGATGTTTTAATCTCAGTCTTTGTGCTTTAATGGTTTCTATTACTTTTCCCAGTTATATCAAGTCAAGTAAAGTAGGTTTTATTGTCATTACTACCATATACACACAGCACACAGTAAAAACAACCATGGTGCAACACAAGAACAGAACACAAAACCACAAGTGCAGACAGGACAAAGAACTAGAGCAACAGTACAACTAGACGAGACAAGACAACGTTCAGTGCAACTGACAACCGCGACAGTGAGGATAATGCAGTATTTTTACAGGTACAATTGTAGCAGCAACATGACAGAGAATGTGGTGTATAAAAAAATAGAAGAGTATTTAACAGGTAGTTAAAGTCTGAGTAGTTCAGGTTCTGTGTGTGTGTGTGTGTGTGTGTTTGTGTGTGTTTGTTTGTTTGTTTGTTTGTTTGTTTTTTATGCTTCAGTTCCAGTTGAGGAGTCTGATGGCCCGAGGGAAGAAACTGTTCCCCATTCTGAGTCTATGAACAGCATTCTCTCATAAGTGTCCTTTTTTCCAGATGGGTAAGGGCCAGGTGATGGCATCATCTGTAGAGTGGCTGGGACAGGATGCGAACTGCAGGGGGTCCAGTGAAGGAGGCAGTTGTGACTTGATGTGCCTCAGGACGAGCCTCTTGAAGCACTTCATGATGATGGGTGCGAGTGCGACGGGATGATAGTCATTGAGGCAGGACGCCGATGATGGTGGTGGTCTCTGAAGCACGTTGGAATGATGGCTGTAGTCAGAGAGAAATGAGAAGTCTGTGAGATGTCTGCCAGCTGGTCTGCACACAACCAGAAATGTTGTCAGGTCCAGCAGCTTTCCGTGGGTTGACCCTGAGCAGAGTTTTGCTCACATCAGCCACAGTCAGACGGAGCACCTGGTCCACCTGGAGGTGGGGTGGACTTCCTCACTGCCATGTTGTTATGGGCTTCAAACCTTGTGTAGAAGTTGTTCAGCAGGCAGGTGGAGATGCCCTGTAGTTGGTGATGGCCTGGATGCCACATGCGCCGTATATCCCCAGTGTCTCTGAAGTGGCTGTGGATTTTCTGGGCGTGGGCACGCTTCGCTGCTCTGATGGCCTTGGACAGGACCGCCCTTGCTGTTCTCAGGGCATCCTAGTCACCTGATTTGCAGGCTGTGTCTCGGGTTCTCAGCAGCATGTGCACCTCTGCAGTCATCCATGGCTTCTGGTTGGAGCGTGTGGTGATGTTCATCCAGACAGTAATGTCATCGATGCACTCGTTGATGTAGCCAGTGACTGATGCTGTGAACTCCTCCAGGTCGGTAGAGCCGCTGTAGGTTGCTGCCTCCCTGAACATGTTCCAGTCAGTGTGGTCAAAACAGTCCCGAAGAGCAGAGATGGTGCCTGGGGGCCAGATCTTTGTCTGATTCTGAACGGGCTTGGCACACGGGCTTGGAACCCATGACCTCTTGGTCCAGAGGCAAGTAACCTGGACTCCACCACCCAATCCGAGGTGGGGGCGGGGCTCAGCGCGGAACGCGCCAGTGATGTTTGTGTAAACACAATATGGAGAGATAAATTCGCTAACTGGTATAGCAGTGGCACAATCATGTCTATATGCTAGAAACCGTTTAAAAACCAGTGCATGACCGCTGTACTGTTGTTGGGTCAGTATTGTTGGGTCAGTATTGGTGGGTCAGAGGTGTTGGGATTGCGTGCTACATTGTGCTGCCAGACTATTTTTATCTTATTAGATAAAAATGAGATATTTTTATCTTATTATTAAACCATCCATCTAAAAGCAAACAATAAAACCAATAAAGAAAAATGGCATCAGGCAGCACCACCATATCAACATGTCATATTATGAGTCTGCACAGGAAAGTAAAATATTCTGGAATAGAAACAATGAGAAAACAATAAAGAATCAGAGAAAAACTCTTTAGAAACCTTTCCCCTGCCAGGGGGATTCCAGACTGGGGTGTCACACTCGCCTCGAATGACGTTTGAGATGTTAAGTGAGATATTGTTCAGAAAGGGTTGTCGTAGTCCATCAAAGGAACTTTCAAAGCTGTTCAGTTCAATACTTGCAGCTATAAAAGATCAAACCTGAGAAACTGAACATTTTTGCAGTGGTCTCTTATTTTCGAAGGAGAATATATATACACAAACACACACACACACACATTTGGAAAAACCCTCACTCACATTGTTGGTTCTTGCTCCATATTTCTGTTGTTAAAGTTCCCCCTCTACCTTTTATCTCTTGCTTGTTTATAGATTGTACTGACAGTAATGACTTGTCTGCCCCTGTCTTTCAGCCGAATGAGGTTGTGAACACAATGTGTGGCTACAGCGTGCTTCAGAAGGAGGTGAGTTTGCTTCAGAATTAAGCCTCTAGACTTTGCTTAACTCTTGGTCCCTTCACAGCTTTTTGCTTTTAATTTATTTGAGCTTTGTGCAAAAGTGTTCAATTGTTGATATCTGTAAACAGCTCCAAAGCCAGCGCCGGATTAGCTCCGACTCCTCACAGATGTTTCAGGAGGAACATTTGTTGTTGTGGTGCTGGCATAGAATGGCCTTGGTTTAAAGCTGTAAACAAAGTCCATTTTTGAGTGGTTTGTAAAGCTCTTCTGCTGGCACTCATTGCAGAATCAGGCATATTAATCAGGAGCTGGGTGTTGTTATGAAGCGGAAGGTTATATCTGTACTTAGAGAAGCAGTCTGAAGAATAGTCCACCGGAGTCAAAACACTGAAAATACTCAGTTTATTTTATTCTAATCTGTCTCAGAGAAACTTGTGTGACTTTTTTTTCTGAATATTATCTGTTTCTGTTCCTTTCCATTTGTCTTTAGAGACTGGACCTCATTGACACTATCTACGTTCGAGGTTGCACTGATGCTGTCTTTATCTGGTTTATGGATAACTACAAGATCATGGCTGGGCTGCTCCTGGGCATCCTGCTTCCTCAGGTAAGGCTGGTGCCTAATTCATAGCAAAAAAACTAGATGCATTTCCACAAAAAAATGTGACATGTGATTGAGCGGTTGCTATAAACCAGTGTTTGGAGACACCCACATATCGGTTTTATGGGCAAAAAAAAAGTTTACAGTGGGGTATCGAACCGGCGCCTTTTCTGACTCTCTTAATTCAAAGCGCTGCATTTTACTGCTTAACCATGGAGGGGGCAGTAACACTCTATTACCAAGACAATGAGTGGAGTTAACATTAGAATAAATGCAAACAAACATGAAAGCAGTAAAAAGTATCAGGATTAGTGTGTTTGTAAAAGTAGTTGATACTGTGTGAGCTGGTGAGGAGAACACAGGTTCGGTTCCAGATTCCTCCTCGGTTCCTCCAGCCGTTGTTTGGATTTGTGAAATTCCATCAGCAGCTCCTGATTTAATTTAATGAAGGACTTTCCACAAGGAACACACTGATATACCGAGCATAACATCACAATTTACTGTAGAATGGTATTTGTATTTATTCTTTTTAGTTTTATTTAGTATATTTAGTAATATTAATGTGAACAAAAACACTCACTACTCTTCTAAACAGATTCTAAAACAGTCTATTATTTTTAGACTTTTGCACAGCACTGGAGCTGAGTGTAGTTTCGGAGGCTGTTTAGTTTATTGTTGCCACTGCTGATCTGTGGACACAGAGGGAAACACAGATAATCAGACAGACAGATAATCAGACAGACTCCTTCTGTGCAAACGATGCAGCCCCTGTTTTGATAAACTGCAGTACTTTTAATGCAAAGGTGAGCAGCAGTGGCATCTGGACTAATATTGAAGTCAATGTTTGCTTCATTAAAACAGCTTAGGCTAAAATAAATCAGCACGGAATGTGAAAGGAATGTTTACTTTAGTATCAGTCGTGGTGTTTTATTAGAGTAAGCCATTCTCAGCTTCACCAAGCTGCTCTGAAAAAGGAAATTCTGCACTTACACGACTTATAAAATGCTTTATACTTTTATCATATCCAGGAGAAAAGGCTCTCATGCTTTATGAGTGTAGAAAAAGATACTGATCGATTCATCTTGTTTCGTGACTGGAGTGTTGAAACAGAGGAGCCACTTCACTGCAGATTTCTATCTTATTTGTGAATGACGGAAATGACAAGTTTGCAGTTTGATTTGGGACAAGGCCGTGGCAGTGGCAAACTATGACTAATGAAGCCAGGTGTCAAGTTGTCCAGCTGGTATAGAGAAGGACATGAACGTGAAAGAGTACTTGATGACGTTTAATTACAATACTGGTGATACACACAAAACAAATAGCCTTACATTTTAATAGAAATCAATAATAACCACCAACATTAACTAAAGTCCACAAACGTCAGGAATAAGAGTCCACAGGCAGTCTCACACCAAACGAAGGCTGGATTCCTCCGGATTCCGGTCCTTCAGCCAGATACATTTTCTTGGGCCGTCTCATGACTAAAACAGACCCAGACGTGGGATACAGACTAAGATAACCAGCTGGTAGACATGATGGAGAGTGGACAATGGTTTAATAAGGTAGACCTGGGCGTAATAAGAAAGAGAGACAAGACGCAGGTGAAAGTGATCACAGACATGGGGGAATCCAAAACGAAAGTAACAGGAGTGGAGGAGTCCAGGCTCAGTACTCCAGAGACCCAGAAGGCCGGGGGGGGCGTGGTACACCAGTCGTGACACCAGGAATGTTAATCTGATGGTGTTGCATATTTTTTGACTTGCTAGAGTAAACAAGAACATTTGAAGCTTGTTAAAAAAGATTCTGTAGTTGTGGCTCGTAACAAACCTTAACGTATTTTCTCTTTAATTAACAGACAATAACACATTTTTTGCCCATTGTTGGAAATCATTCCAGCAGCATGATTGATTTGACACATCTGACAAATGGGAGAGCTTGCGTGACTGAATTGACATAATAATAATAATAATAATGATAATAATAATAATGATAATAGCAATCCTGAGGTCACTTCGCAATGCTTGCAATGTAGAGACCAAAGTGTTGTTTAAAAAGGAAGATCCTCAGAAGAGACATGAAGGAATAAAGTACAGTTTTGAAGAGAAAGAGCCAGAGAACCTGGTGGTGGAGGACCTGTCGGGAGCCCATAGAAAACTCTCAATGTAATGAGCAGTGTTTTGTACTAAATTTGTGCTGAAACTAGTAGCCAGTGCACCTGACTGTGTGATGTGCAGATTTTTGTTGTACTCAGTGTCACTAGCAGCTGAATTTTGAATGACCTGAAGTTTGTTTATGGTTTTAGCTGAAAGAGCAATGAAAAGAGAGCTACAGCAATCAGCGTTATAAATGCATGAATCACGAGTTTTGGCATCGTGAAGTGTGAGCATTGGCTGGGCATGTGCAGTGTTACAAAGATGAAAAAGCAGCGTGATTTAGTGCCCCAACGAAAGAGAGCGAGGAATTGGCAAGATTTTTAGCGTAACTGAAGGTCTCTCTGATCCGTTGTCAATTTCAGTAATGTAATCAGGCATTCCAGCATCATGTTTTCTAGCCCTAAATAATAAAACTTCAGTGTTCAATTGCACAAAATGTTCCTTCTTCCAGAGTTTTCATTAATGGATGCATGCTGGAGAGTTCAAGGTGGGTTTAGTGCTACCTGTCACAACTGAAATAGGACGGATCCAAATACAGAGGGAAAACAGCGGACAGGTTTGTTCCAAATAACAGAGAAAAGTGGTAAATTGGAACAGGCAGTGATTCAAAACCAATGGGCCGTTCAAAAGGAGAACTGGTACACACTGACGGGCAGGAAAACACAGTTGTGTAGTCTGAGCGGATGTGGTCAAAGTCTAAAAGAATTCGATAAACTGAGCAAACAGAACAAACAAGGACAGGCAAAAATCAGAAGTGGGATGAAGCAGGCAAAGAGGTTGTACTGCTGAATCAGTCTTGTGGTTAGAATTCAGGTGAGTCTAACCCACAATACTTTGTATTTTGCTTTGAATCACCTTGTTGGTCCAAAATACTATTTTCTGTTAAACTGTCTTATCTTTGTCATACTGAAGAGATTAAATTAAAGAAATGTGAACAAATGTTTTACTGACGGGCTGCAAAGTGCCTAAAGATACAAAGAGCCTAGATAAAGGAGTTCCATTTTTTGTTACATTGTGTATAGTTTTATAGTTTTTATTCTGTAGGTTATACTGCTTCTACTTCATTCTCTACTGCATGCTCTACTGCAATGTTCCCTTTCTAGCATAGTTGAAACACTGCTTTGTCATTTTTTTGACCCACCTTGCCTCCACCAACCAGATATTCTAAGTTTAACCGAATTCACCTAAACTATTGACTCATGCATCACTAGCACAAAGAAAAAATAAATAAAAGTCTTCATTTAATATGACAAGTTTAAACACAATAAGCACAGTTATGTTAGTGAAATAAAAATTACAGACATATATTTTTTTATTTCCATAAATCATTAAGTCTTCTCTGAAGGTCCTGAAGGTTTCACTGTGTTGTATAGAAGAACCATCTCTCAGTTTCCTGTTTGTCGACTCTCCTTTGATTTCCAGCCTCATCTTGAGTCTTCCAGACAGACACGTCCTCTAATTAAGACGCTGTGATGCCTCTGCAGTCAGGAGGTGTCTCTGCTGATTCTCTTGCACTTCTTGGATAGTTATCTTTTAATCTTATTCTTCTTGGTGTAGAGTTTTTCTCACCTCATGCTGGTCTAGGTGGAAATGTCTCACATCTTCAAAGCCGCAAAAGTTTTCTTCATTTCTAAATACAGTTTTAGAGCCACATATGCTTTCATTCCTTACCATGAATAACCCAGAAGCCAGTTGCGTTCAGGTGCTGTTCCTACTGTGTTGCCATGTTATTCGAGCAGCTGTGTAATAATCCAGGCTGGTGCTCAGAGTGTTGGTCTTGTTTTGTCTCCTTTTATTCCAGACATATCAAAACAGCACCAAAGCTGGATGAAGACGTAATGAAGGCTTTTGTCAACGGTGCAGAATTCCCCAGAGCTCGGTTTTAAAGAAAGCATCACCTCGAGCAGACTCGCCTACAAAATAATTACGATACTTTTGGGAAAAACAGCACTGTATACTTTCTTTTCTTGCATGTATTCTTGCTTTGAACTCGGTCCTGACATTTGGTGAGTTGGAAAATTTGGGTAGGCTACTATTTGACATTGAGTACAGAGCATGAAGGGATATTTTAATATCATGCACAGATGATCATATAAAACTTTCAGACTTAAGAGACAGGACTCATTAATTATGCCAACACTTTCACTCCTAAAGTCACTTACGCTGATATAAGCTGAACGTGGCGCTGCTATGCCGCCAGTGACTATGCCGCTTTTGCAACCAATCCCTTATTAACATACTCAACCTTAATGTGAGACATTGCGGAGAGACATTTCAAGATTCAGGAGATTTTATTTACCATTTGTACACACACAGGCAGTGCTAGTGCATACGGATTTTTTGTGCAGAGTTCTTAAAGTCAGCAGTAAAAAGTAATAAAAATCAGAGTTGCAATAAAATGACCACTATGACATGCAATGTGATACAAAATAAATTATAAAGAAACACAAAGTCACCTCTGTAAAATATATCGAGAAATACTCTGTAAAACTGTGTTGCTCTCATTGAAGTATAATGCACATGTAAGAATACTATACATAAAATACATTGAGATACATGCGTGAAAACCCACAATGTTGCTTTCGTTTAAGAATATTGCTCTTTTGAGGTTTAGTAGGCTTATTTTTCCCTTCTGTTTTGTGTTTTGCCATCAGTCTAACTATGGCTGAAAAGATGCTATTATAAAAAGTGCTTTATGTGTGATATTCAGAGAAAGACATAAGGCTCTTTTCCACAGGTCTGCAGAACCGTTCTGTATCTAAATTGTGATGGTACTGAAGTTATATCAGGTTTTGATGTTCCAGTGTATCTCAGTCTGGTAACGGAGTTTCTGACTCGATTCTCTCCACAGTTTATGGCCGGTCGACCCAAAACCGCGTCCATGGAGTCGAACCGGCGGAACGTTTTTCTGTCAGAGCCGCTTTTGTTATTGTGGTCTTTTATTATTTCTAGTCTTGTTTGAGTGTTGAATGTTTTCTCTGCGTTCTTTATCTGTGTGATGAGAACCGAACCTAGAGAACTTGTTAGTGACGTCCTGGATCACCTTCACGTTTCTCACGGAGTTAAATATAAATGTGTTAGAATGATAGAAAACTCCCACTGAAATTTATCTTCAGTCCAAACAGACAGTCGTGCTTGTACTTTGTCGATCAGTTTGCATCTCCGACAGTAAAAAACAAACTCAAAATAAACAATGGCCTCTTTCCAAGTGCGTCTATTGTCATAACAACATTTGTGACCAATCAGAAAGCAGTGATGCAGTCAGCTCGGCTAGCTGCAGCTACTCGAAACTAAACTGTAAACCCAGATAAAGAATCCCTGTTTAAGTCATTGTGTATTTCAGTCAGCTGTCTGAGCTCAGCGGTTTGTGCTCATTAGGGACACCCTGCTTTAGCAGCAGGAATTAAATGCTGCTGAAAACAGGTTCAGATTGTGAAAGGCTTGCATCAAATTAGCCTTTTGAAAAACGCACCCCTTTCATACCTGTTGTCTTTCCCACAGCTGTGTGTTGTGTTTCGCTTTTAGATTTGGAGAGAAGGCCTGATGAAGTGACAGAGGTCACCCGGTACTGAGTAACATGCTCATAGATTTGACTGCAGTGACGCGTCTCGCTTCCCATTATCGTTAATGCACTGTCTAATTACTGTACTGTGGAGCTCTCTGTGTTTGTAGGGGTGCAAACAAGGTAGAGTTTGCATTTGGGAGATCATGGACCCAGAGAATTTCAAATAATGTTTATCCTCACATGCGCGCGCGCACACACACGCACAAACACACACACACACACACACACACGCACAAACACACACACACACACACAGACACACATACACACACACGTACATACACAAACTCACAGACAGACACAGACACACACACACACACACACGCACAAACACACACACACA
>JBBPCX010069402.1:0-11392 GCA_037974365.1 Hydrocynus forskahlii | reverse complement strand
CTACTTCTCTCTGTCTCTTCACACACTGAGCAGTTCTCTTTACCTCAACCTCCTCTCTGCCCAGGATGGTGTTTCCTGCTGAACTCTTCCCAGCACTTCTGTTCCCCAGCAGAACAATCCTCAGCTCTGAGAGATGGTGGGTGTCATCTGCAGGAAAAACACAAGTTATCTCCAGAAAAAATGTGATTATTTATTAATCATAATTAATTAATTTATTTCACTGCTCTTGTAACCTTCTACAAACAAATGTTATATTTCTTGGTAATATTAATTCAGGTGGGGCTACTTGTAGTTCCTACTGTTACGATCTGGCTCCAAACCAAGGGAGGACACGCGTCACAATACAACATAGACAAGGTGAAAACTGAATACATAAAAACAAAAACTGAAAACGCAAACAAACCAAATGGCAACGTGCAACAGGCGGCCAAGCATGAGCAAACGTTTACCCAAAGTCTGTCCCTTTCTGAAGGAAGCAAATCAGCTGCGGCTTAGTGAGCATCAGGTGTGGCGGCTCACAGGCGCAGCTACAGGTTCAGAGCCGTCACACATGTGAATGTCCAACACTAGATGGCGATCAGTCCCCAGTCCACGCTCAGGGTCATCACACTACATTTCATAAATGTTTATACTACAGTATCAGGATTGGCTTTGCCAGATATGTACATGGAAAATATTGGCTATTATCTCAATCTACTTCTCTGTTATCAAAGTCAAATATGGAGTCCTGCTTGGTTCTGTTTCAGGACCTCTTTTATTGACACTGTACATGCTGCCATTACATATGATTATCCGAAAACATGAGATTCGCTTCCAACGCTACGCAGATGACACACAACTTTATATCTCTGCCAACCCATCTGATAACCAAAGATTAAATTAGACTGAGGACTGCGTCATAGACATAACTTTCTTTTTCTCAATACAGAAAAAAGTCCTTTTCTAGGTCCAAAAGCTGCTAGAAATAAACTGTCAGGTCTTATGCTTGATCTTGTTGGTTCCTCAGCTTCTCTAATGTCAACTGTAAAAAAAAATCTTGGTGTCACCATTGATCCAGATCTTTCATTTGATGCACATGTAGGTACTGTAACAGCTTTTATTTATGACATATTGCTGCGTTAAGAAACACATTATCCCTACATGATGTAGAAAAATTAGTCCACGTCTCCAGACTCCATTACTGTAACGCCTTGCTATCAGGCTGCTCCAACAAGTACCTACATAAACTTCAAGCCCAGAATGCAGCAGCTTGAGTCCTCACTAGAACCAGGAATTTTGACCACATTAGTCCAATGTTATTAAGACTTCACTGGCTTCTGATCAAATTCTGTACCGATTATAAAATTCTACTATTGACATATAAAGCCCCGAATACCTCTGTGAACTTCTCTTGCTATGAACCTCCACATTCACATGGGCCTTTTCATATAAAGCTCCCCAGCTTGTGAATACCCTTCTGAATAACATTCGAGATTCAGTCTCGGTTTTTAAGTCTAAGCTGAAAACCTAGACAAGTCTTCCAAAAGTCTCTGTCTGATGAAAGGTGTAGAGCTGGAATTTGGTGGGGACAGAGAATTCTAGCAAACTGTGATGCTGGTGCTGTCGTCCCACCACCCCGCATGTTCACACAGGTTTGTTGACGGAGGAGTGGGTAAGCCCCAGCGTCTCCGTCTGCTCTCATGTCTATCACACCCCTTGGCTCTGCCCTTTCTAGCTAGGCTGCTATAGCAAGGTGCGCTGGAGTCTCAGCTTGCACTCTTTACAGTTATAAACTTATACCCTGTACACTTAACCAGAACTCTGTTTTCTGTTTTCTCCAAGGGGAACTGCTGCACATCTGCCTAGCCTGACTGATCAACCATCAGGGATCCAGGTCATCACCCCATCCCAGATCTGCATTTGCTGGGGTCCCTTGCCCAACTGTCCTTGGCTGGTTTGGCTGTTTTTGACTCCCCACATGCGCCTCTACCACTCATAGGCAACTGCTGTTGAAAATCTCCAGCAAAGATTGTTGTTCCCATTGCTGTGGACTAGAGACTCTCAAACTATTCCTCATTCAGACTCCAGCAAAACAACCTCACCTCCTCTGTCAGCCATAGATGGCCAATCTGTTCAGCAGTGACTGAATCTTTACACAAAGGCCGTCTATTGTTAGTTTTCTCCATAGAGACTCTTTCTCTCTCAGAGTCAACCAGAGGAGGAGTCTTGGTTCCTCCTGTGGTTTCTTTATCCATCTTTAGGGAGTTTTTGTCTCTGTCACCATTCTTTACTAGGGGCTTGGAGTTGTATTCTGCAAAGCTGCTTTGTAACAACACTGGTCATAAAAAGTGCTGTTTAAATAAAACTGAAAATTTTCAATTAGACTGGCAGATGTAACCTATTCAGTACTTACGTTGTTGTCTGAGCTGCTACTTTTATCATCTTTGGTTTCAATCATATGTTCTGCTTCATTCTTTTCCATTAACATTCAACATTCAAGTTGTTTATTATTTGTCACACACATAGTTGCACAACAGGCAGTGAAATGTAACCCTGAATCACTCCTGAGACAGTGCATTACATAGAGAACAGAATAAACAGAAATGTATAAACCAATATAAAAAGTATTAACATAATCTATACAGATGTTACAGTAAATGCATCTAGGAATATTTGCAATGTAAAATGAATACAATGTGTGAACGTGCAAACTGACATGCCACAGGAAAAATATGATGTGCTTTACAGTAAAAAAACAAACAGGTGCAGGTGGCATTATGGAGTGTCACAAAGTGCAGGTGAATGTCTGAGGAGCTGGTTAAGGAGCCTTATAACCTGAGGATAAAATCTCTTGAGTCTCTCAGTCCTGGACATTAGGCTGCGAATCCTTTGCCCATATTTAACAGGAGGAACAGACAGTTGCTGGGGTGGGAAGAGTCTGGACTGCCCTGGTATAAATGTTCTGCAGGGACTACAGAGCAGATCTGGTGCGGCGCCCTGGTGCTCTGATCACTCGCTGCAGAGCTTTGTGTTCTTGAACAAAGCAGTTCCCAAACCATGAAGTGATGCTCATGGTCAAGATATTCTCAACAGTACCTGTACAGAATGTTTTCAGGATCACAGGACTCTCTCTACCCCTCTCTTCCTACCACTTGTTCTCTCCATCCAATCACCTGTTTTTGCCTCTTTTATTGTTTTTCCATCCGCATCTCATATTTTCCTCTGTACTTTCCTCATACACAGCTCTACCTGCTATTAATCTTAAATTAAACTGAAATTGACATCATGAGTAAGATCATTAATTCTTGTCTTAATTAAATTTCAGGAATTCACACAAAACTGACCAGTATTTTCCTCTGACCGTGACTTAAAATAACATTTGCTCCTATTCATGAAATAACTCACCCATTTTTGATCTCAGGAGTTCTCTGTCCTTCTGCACCTTCATCATCCTCTCGCTCGCTCTCTCTTCCTCCTCTCTCCTCTTCTCTTCTACCTCCAGGAGAATCTTTCTGTCCATTTCAAAATGGCGTCCACTGTTTGCTGCCACCATCTCCTCTATCTTCTCCAGCAGCTCTGTGACCTGAGAGTCATCAGCCCTGTTCTTATTGTTGAGAACATGATACCTGTTCCCACATTTCTCCACCAGACACTGGAGCTCCTTCCCTTCACTCTCAATGTGCTGCTCTATGGGAGTGTCTCCCAGACAGTCTCCCCAGGTGAACAGGACTATTGCATGATGCCAGACTCTACAAGGAAACAACTCTAGGTTCTTGAGTAGTTCATTTGTGTCTTCATTTTGAATTTTTTTGCTCAAATTTACAACTAACAGTACAGCATGAGGTCCTGGAGGACACAGAGACACCCCCAGCACCATCTCTTGTTTGAGCAGCCTTGGTTCAAAAACCAAAAGCTTTTTCTTTCTCCATCCTGGAGCTTCAACCACAGTGATGTGTCTCCCTGCTACTTCTCTCTGTCTCTTCACACACTGAGCAGTTCTCTTTAACTCAAACTCCTCTCTGCCCAGGATGGTGTTTCCTGCTGAACTCTTCCCAGACTCTGCATTTCCAACTAATAAAATCCTCAAATCTGAGAGGTGCTGCTCTGACCCTGCAACGAAATAAAGTACATACAGTATGTTTAGGAACTGATTATGATGTGTATGACAGATTTTATCTTCACCAAATGTGTGTCACAAAGAAGCAAATAAGAAACTGAAAGTTAAGTTTGAAACAAAGAAACACTTGAAAGTTTTAAACATTAAATGGCCAAAAATGTGTGGACACTGTTGGTCCTCCTCATTATTGATTTGAGGTGTTTAAGCCACACTATCTGCTAAAGGTCTTTACAAACACGGACAGTAGAATAGGTTATACTGAAGAGCAGCAGGAACTTTAAACGTAGCATGACGTCCGAGAACAGCTCAGCCACTATCCAGTAAACCACACAAACAATTTTTTGAGTAATGGGTTGGGTCTGTTTTTCATGGTTTGGATTTCGCCCCTTAGGTTATGGTTTGACGAGTTTGGTGCTGAGGAACTTCAGAGGCTTGCACAGAACATGGACATTAACCCAGCTGACACCTCTGGAATGAACTGCAATTTCAGTTGCCAGGCCTTCTTGTCTAACATCAGTGCCTGATCTCACAAACGTTTTTTTCTGTGAACAGGCACACATTCTCAAAGACATAAGACATAATGTTCATTATTTTAGAATGGAGTGTCCGATAAGCTTATATAGGATTGATGGGCAGGTGTCCAATGATATGTGATCATTAATTCAGTGGTAATTTGTGTAAATGTATATATTTTCTAAGAAACTGAATGATATATGTTTTGTGATTCACTAAACAGAAGAGACACACATTCAGGCATAAGAAATAAGTGTGCAGCAAAGAATTAATCATTAAATATATAGAAAGTTCCATATATTGTCTACTGAAAAAGTAGTATCACAATCAGAAAAATGTATTGATCTTGGAGGATCGCTTATGTAATGACTGCCTCAACACAGAGACACAGAAACAGTAACAATATTATACAAAGTCTAAATAAAATGTAAATAAAATCTGTAGAAAGAAAAAATGAATGAAAATGAATATTCTATGCTTCATACAGAATTGCCTGGTATACATATATAAGATAAGATAAGATAAGATAAACCTTTATTAGTCCCACAAGTGGGAAATTCGCTTAGTAATGGCAGAAAGTGGACAGTACAGAGTTAAGAGCAGCAAAATTGAGAAAACAACAGACTAGAATAAAATAAAATAGACCAAAGTACTATGTCACAAAATACTATTAAATAAAAATAAAAAATTCTCTCAATATACAGTCTAAAGATGTTCAGTGTAAAATCTAGGAATATAGTGTGTATAGCTGTATTGTACAAAATATACATATATGTATGTAAACTGTAAGCAGACTAAATTGCACATTTTGTATAAAATCCACAGTATAGTATCACCGTATAGTATAAAATAAATGTTCAGATGTACAGTCTAAAAATGTTCAGTATATAATCCACAGTATATAAAAATGTACAGTTATAAACCAAAAGTGTACAGTATATAGCATTAGCAGTGCCCCATTTTAAATTGCACATTCTAAATTGCACAGAAGTAGTAGCTTCACCCAAACATTGCACATATCGTAACAGAAAAGAAACATTGTACTTAGTAAATTGCACTTAGTAATAATATTGCACATAAGACAAATTAATGAAAGCTACCCTGTGTATTGGTGTGTAATGAATGAGTGTATGTGTCTGTCTGCATGTGTGTGGTCATCAGCAAAGTCTTTGTCGTACAGTCTGACAGCGGTTGGAAGGAAAGACTTGCAGAATACCAAGTAATGAAAAAGTAATATTGACCTAAGTAGTAATATTGCTCATGAAGACTCATGAAGATAAGATATTGCAAGTAATTAAGTGATTTAGCACCCATTTAGACAATATCACATAATTTGCTTAGTAACGGCAGAAAGTGGACAGTACAAAGTTAAGAGCTGCAAAATTAAGAAAAGCCAATAGAATAGAATAAAATAAAAATAGAATAAAGTACTATGTCACTATATAGTATAAAATAAAAATGCTCAATATACAGTCTAAAGATGTATAGTATAAAATCTAGGAATATAGTGTGTATGGCTGTGCACCTGGTAAGAACACTGCACAATATTGGACATGGTAGACTGTTGCACATTATAGCAAAAATAGTACTTAATGTCTGCAGCCCGCTTTTAGACATTAAGTACTAAAATACATGGATCTTGTGACAATAAAAAAGTAAAAACCTTAATAACTCACCAGAGCAGCAACTTGCAGAAGCACTCATGGTCATCTTTGCCCTGCTCTTCTTCTCTTAACCTTTCATATCTAGAACAGAAAGTTTAAGCACAATCAATAGAAATAGAAAAAAACAATGGAAAATCATATTAAATAGCACTTTTAAAGCTTTAAATGATTTCATGACTTGAAATAAAATTCCCTTTAACAAAAGATGTTTGAAAATGACACAATGCTGAATTAAGTGTCAAGTGTATTTTTTTACACTGGAATATACATTACAAAATCTACACTGACAATGTTCTCATGATGGTACAATGTGTCACATGACCTGACATTAGAAAGTCTTAAATTCCTGCTTTATATTTATGAAATGTTACAAATGTTACAGAACTGCTGCACTCACTGTTAAATGAACATGATCTTTTTGAACACTGACAAACATCTCTTCTCTTTAAGGATTCTAGTAGTATGCTAGTGCTAAGCTAATGAAGATGCACATTCATGTTTTTGGCCGTTTTTATTTATATATGAACATCTGGATCTTGTAAGTCAATCTGTTTTGCTCACATAGCCAATTACAAATATTTGAACCTGTATGTACCAGTTCTACAGCCCTGGCTGGTGCCATTTTTGTTTTCTAAGGGCTTGACTATCACTCGTATTAACAGTAAATGATATATATGATATAAGTGAGTGCTTGTATTTACTTACATACCCCAAAGAAAAAGTTAAGCAGAAAACTGATTTTTGGGTCAAATTTTTGGGTTAAACTTAAGAGTAAAATAAGAATACTCCACAGCACTCGCTCAAATTCATGCAGGACTGAAATTAATGCATGTAATAATAGTTCATAAAATAAAAACTATTTTCCATTCACTCACACACACTCTCTGGACAAATACAGATTGTTGTGAGGAAGTGACCTTACTGTACATAAACATTAACTTTCATTAATTTCATTGTATAAGTGATTTCTAAGTGTCAGTCTGATCACCATTTTTACACAGTAAGTGATTTTTCAAAACAATGTTAATCTTTTAAAGTCAGTTTTGGAAGAAATGTCACTTGTCTGACAGGTCTACATAAAGAGATGTGATGCAGATGATTCACCGGCATTTACTGAAGTAACCCTCATACCAAAAGAACAGCGTCCACTTTCCTGGTGCAGTGCTACCTGCAAACTGCCGCATTACAGAACTGCAGAGTGAACTGAGCATGTCAACATCAAAAAAGGTTCCAAGTAAATCTAACAGAACCAACAGAATTTTCAACATTTGGAGTGATGAAAAAAATAAAGAAATAAAAGTACAGCAAGTTAACTGTGGAGGGCTTAATAATAAGAGAAGCCCTTTAAAAACTGATTACTCAAACAATTAGGACAATCAAGGGCAAATATATAAATGTGAAACTCTTCCACTTCCAGCTAGATGACTGTTGTTAAACCCTGCAGCATTTTACACACACATCAAATACGCTCAACGCTAAGAGCAGTAGGGCTGCTCAGTATGAACAAAATAGTAGTATTGTAATTATACTGCTAGATATTGTAAATACAGCGGCTTTCACCATATTAAAGGACCCATAGAAGCACTTTCCTGGAATTAAAAAAAATTTGTAGTAAAACCGTGAAACATATATCCGTACCTGTCTCTCGATCATCAATGCAAACAGAAAGCATAAACACTCAGAAGTTCCTTGTTGATCCTGTTTATCCAGCAAGGTGACATGAGATATGATCAACCCGACCACACCTACAGAACCTCCACACATTTGCCTCATTTTGCTTTTCACCACCAAATATTTGCAGGTATCAGAGTTTAGAGATGCCTAAAACAAAGCTGAACCAAATAAGCAGCATTTCTTTATCTCTGTACGCCTTAGAAACATGATATTAATGACAACTTCCTGATTTCTGACTTCAGCAAAGATCACAAACACAAGGATGACATGTTCCAACGTTTAACAGAGAACCGAACAGGAACGCTAAAGCAGTTCAGCAGAAACATGAAGTCGATGCCGGAACAAAAACTTAATCTCTTAAATAACTTCACAAAAGAAGCAAAACCCCTCTTAACCTATAATATCATGCAAAGAAGTGTTTTTTCCACAATATATTCTGAAATTTTGGTGCAGTGTGAAGGGTATTTCAAATTGCGTGAAGTATAAAAAGTAAATTTTAAAAAAGGTCCCACAGGATACCTCTACGAAAACAGTTCTTTTGCATTTCACTCTGTGAACAGGATTCCAGAAAAGAGAATTATACATTCTCAAAAAAGGGGCTCTGGTTTTCTGATACATGGCGTGTAGCTACTTAAAGTGTTACAGAATTACAAGCTAAGCATTGAATAGTTTAAATGAGTCTACACAAAAACAGTTTATACAAAAATGTTCAACATATCTCTATGGGAAAACCAAAAATTGGTCCCACAGGATCCTACAGTAACAGTGGCAAAATCTGAGTCTTTTGCAGTTCACAGTATGGCCACAAGAGGGCAGTAAATAATAGTGGCCCACCTCAAGCAGAAGGAACACAAGAACCGGATTCCAAAAAATAAAAATCCTGCAGGGAATTATAAATTCTTAAAAAAGGGGTTCCAGTTTTTTGGTGCATTGCTTGTAGCAAACAAAAGTATTACAGACCGACCACTGACAATGTAAAAGATGGACACAGTCATGCTATGCAATGACAATCATGGAGATCATGTTTTTCTAGGGTGTAAAGGAAACCCAGTCCAGTTCTGTTCAGTGAACTAAAGTCTTACAGTCTTCATTACATTTTACTATCTGCAGTCTGTAGATAATGAATCAAATCCATCACACCAGCTCATGGGGCACAAACCACACATCTTTTGTATTCAGGGGTCATCAACAAAATATTCTAGAGCAAAACTGCCAGCAAGTTACCTGGTATCACTGTCCTCCTGACCTCTGCTTCCTAAATTCAACAGGACAGAACTGTAAAACTCATCACTCTCACTCTTAACCCAGCATGGCTACAACAGAAAATACTGGCTGTGTTTTCATTTCTAAGACCCAATTCTAACAAGATTCAAGCACCAGAAATGTGAACAGTATCTACTCTCCACCTGCTCTTGTTAACACTGTGAAAGAAATCTAAAAGTAGTCATACCTTTAAGTAATACAACTACACAGCCTTCAGCATACATGGATTTTAGTATTGTATACCACAAACAGGTAGGAAAACAAAGGGGGACCTGTTCTAAAAGACATCATAAAGGTGAATGACAAACTAAACCACCACAGTCAGACAAGATTGCTAAAATGAAAAAAATAGATTCGTCTTTATTCAGCGACTAATCCTCCACAATTCCTGTTTCCTATGTGTAATTAAACAGTGAAAGGACTCGAAAGGCAGTGAAGTCAGCTAGCATCAGGCAGCTAATCTTAGCTAACGTAAACTTTAGCTTTAGACAGGTGATGATAGTCACCTAAACTATCATTTGTGACAAAAGTCAGAAGTTAGCTAACGTTAGCGTTCATCTGTAGACATGACAGGATTTAATTCAGAAACTCTGAAGGTACTGAAGTGTGTTAAACACGGTAATTAACTCCTCACAGTGACACACAGCGCCTCCACCGAGCAGCAGGAGGAGCGCGAGTCGCTGCACTGGAACCACAGGTTTCTAACGGTAATGTTAAGAAATTGTATGGTCCACTTTAGGGGTGTCTGAAATCGCCAGCAAAGATTATTCCTGGCATAAACTACGGTAATATAAGGTAATTTTTTACAGGATATATACATGGAGTTTAAGACTTAATTAGAGAAGGACAACCCCCCAAGGGTGGGTCCCTTAATTCCGACCCTGGATCATGATTCATGATCTAAGATGCAGTTTCTTAAAAAGTACAAGCAACTGAACGTGGTCTGAGGGTGCTGAGAAGTAACCTTAAATCTCTCATTGTATTTTAAGTGTGCAGTGAATATAATTTAAATGCATTTTAAAATGTAAACAATGAAGGCTACCAAAAGCAAGTGGAGACGGCCGTTCACCACTCACACCTGCAGTCCCGCAGCAGTTACAGACACGTCTGAATATGAATCTGAATATGATCCGACTCCTCAAAGGTGAACCCTGACTCACCTGCAGTTCACACTGTGGTCACCGGAGGGCGCCAGATGATGAAGCTCCATCTGAAACAGAAAAGGCCACAACCTGGCCTGGATTTCAGAAAAGCACTGCAGGTTTAAACCATTTTACCTGAAAACATTCAAACCACATTAGTCATTCTCTAATACGGAAGTTTATTCTGAACTGCTTAGGGAAAAGGTGGATGTGCTTAAAAAATGTTTGTCATATTATGTTTTAATAACTCTAACAAGAAAAATGTATTGTCAAATAATTGTTATGTAGCTCAATTTTGAGATTAACTGTTAAAATCCACTCATATAAAATGTTTCATTTCACTGTGTTTAATCATAATCATACTAATAACCCATAATTGTTAGTTGTTGTTGCTGTTTTTAATAAAATCAATACCACCACTACTACTACTACTAATAGTAATGATGGTAATAATAATAATAATAATAATAATTAGTAAGTAGCTCTTTTCCCTCTGGAACAGGTTAATAGAGTAGGTGAGTGGTTTCAGAACAGCTGTGTACTCTGAGAGTCTCTTGAGTGTGCAGTGTGGCCACATTCAGGTCACAGACTTCAATAAGCTGAGCTTCAGTGAGACTCAAATCAGATTAATTTTTTAATCACGTGACACCCCTAATTTATTTATATATATAAATGCTGGGTAATGATTACATTTTTAATCGGGATTAACTGCATGGTTGTTATGAACAAAACTGTAATAACATTGTTTTTTTTTTTAAACAAATAAGGGACTTTTTAACAGCAGTGTTCCTTTAACACAGTTACACAGCGACAGTTTAAATATTTCTGTAAAACAAACTTTTAATTGTAACTCATTTTCATTGTAACTCTTTTTGTTTTCAGCCTATATTTTAAAAAAGTAACTATTATTGGGACCCTATCTTTTTTACCATTTGATAGAGCTCATCAAGACCTTTAAAATGATGTAAAAACCTATTTTCACCCAAGATGCTCCAAAATATACTACTATAAGTATATATATTACATATATTACACACTTG
>JBBPCX010069401.1:0-11393 GCA_037974365.1 Hydrocynus forskahlii | reverse complement strand
GTGTAAACTTTATGTAAACTTAGATAAGTGAGCATATGTATGTGTATATATATGTACAAAGTGGATATATAAATAAATATTAGAACACTGTGGATACACACACACACACACACACACATACAATGGAGTGACAGACATTGACAAAAAACAGTAGTAATTCTGATACATGTTCCAGAACCATACACTATCCAATGATGGTGTTTTGTAAAACATTACGGATAAGAGTGATATTAGAATATGGAAACAATGTTTCTAAAAGAAACTTTTTTCTTCCCCTTAGTGGCAGGACAGAAGCACAGTCTGTCCAGTACGGGAAAGAACGAGGAGTCAAGGACAGAGTGTTCGCCAGGTGACACTTCTTCACACACACTGCACACTGAATTTGGCAGCCAAACTTTGTTTTCCAACCAGGGGTTTGCAGATGCCTAGTGGTTTGTGAGGGGGGTTGTGAAACTGATGGAAAAGGTAAAAAAAGTAAAAAAAAACCAAAACAAAACCTGAATTCCAATTTCAAAATATATTTAAAAAAGGCAAAATCTAAGACTTTATTGTGTCTTCATACCTACCCTAAGCAGAGTTCATACCTTCGATATCAATAATCTTCATTTAATAATTCTTTCATTCATTATCCAGCCATGTATTATTAACCAGGCAATCAAATCACGTACACAGTCACACCTAAGGGCAGTTTAGCATCTCTGATTGACCTGAGGTACACTATATGGACAAAAGTATTGGGACACCTGACAATTACATGAACAGGAACTTTAATATATTGTATTCAAATACATAGATTTTCCACAAGAGTGTTTCTGTGGGAACTCATGCCCATTCATTCTGTAGAGCATTTGTGAGGTCAGACACTGATGTTGGACGAGAAGGCCTGGCGTGCAATCTCCATTCCAGTTCATCCCAAAGGTGTTGGAGTTCAGGGCTCTGTGTGGGCCAGTCAAGGTCTTCTACACTGAACTCATCCAGCCATGTTTTTATGGACCTTGCTTTGTGCACTGGGGCACAGTCACGCTGGAAGAGAAAAGGTTCTTCCCCAAACTGTGTCCACAAAGTTGGAAGCATGATGTTGTTCAAAATGTCTTGGTATTCTGAAGCATTAAGATTAAGCCCAAACCTTGAAAACCAGGTGTGTGCTAATACTTTTGTCCATTAAGTGTATGTGTGTTTGAACGGGAGCTTCCAGTGGAAGCTCACCCAGACATGCAAGTTTACACAGAAAGGATACAGGCTGTCCCAGCAGGGAATTTCATTCTGTAAAGATCCACTAAGTACTTACTGAGTGGATTGTGTGATAAAAAATATAATTATAAACTCTGAAAGCTTAGCCATGAAACTATTTAACTTTAAAAGAAGTAACTTTAGTTTACTTAAAATCTCAATGGGTCCTGAAGAGTAACAATTCAAGTTGTAAAGGATCAGTGTACAGAAAAGGTTGGAAACCCCTGCTTTTTGTGAATGCACCTTATATTTTCTACCCACTTCATACACTAATGTAGAAGGATTTACGATGGAAGGTTGGACTGTCCCTCTTGCGGGCTCTGATGAAAATCTTTGGTGTTTAGCTGATTGCTAACAAAGGGGAAATTCCTTTAGCTTTGCTGACAAGCTAGGTTGAATGGACGTCTCTACTAGTCACCACAGGCCTTCAGCTATGGTGTATCGTAGAGGTTAAACTCAGTTCTATGAAACACTAATGGCGCAATCGATTTGATCTGGAAAACTGGAATCTCTTGAGTTCCTGAAGTCGAATTTCCAGCTCAAGGCGTCAGATGAACCACACCAAACCCAACCTCAAAATCCAAGATGGCAGTACTGAACGCTGTGGTAAATGCTGTTTATTAGACGTCTGTCGTATTTATGTCCCATTAAATCAGTCTTGCACACAATGCTGTCTGACTTCTATTTGTGAACACATTGCTGCGGTGTTTGTATTTGCACAATACAGTGTAACGTGTTATCAGCTGGTATTGCTAACCATGGCTTCTAACTTCTTCCTTTTGATCTATTTTTAAATAAAGAAGAGCACACCTAGAAGAGTAGTACATGACCCAAAGTTACAGAATCATACAAGACATGTTTGGGGGTTTCCTTCGTTAAGTTTGCACTCAGGCTGCAATGCTAATTTAGGGATTATGTAATGGAAACTAAATCATCACACATTTACCTCTGAGTGTTTCAAGTTGTTAAAACTTGTTCATGTGAACTAAATTGAAAAAAAAAAGTTGACTTTCGGCCAAACTCTTCTTTTGAAAAGCGTGTGAGTGCATTTGTATTTTCAGTAAATCCCAGTCACCTCATACTTTATTTTAGTTAGGTGAAGAAGCGAAAATAAAATGGCTCAGAAGTTCTTGGATGTGGGTGAGAGGTGTGTTCACTCCTCGAGCTGTTTTCCATGTGAGCGTATGTGGCTGAATATTCTGAGAAAGATACGCCTAAACACAGGAAGTTTACCCACGTGTGAGTGTGTTAAGAGGACGCTCCCCCTTATTTTCAGAGCAGAGTTTACTGTTCAGCGTAGTAAACGATGTTGGGACTCAAGCTGAGGCTAAAACTTTCCCACTATGCTACTAAGAGGTACTATTTAATTCAGTATGATTCTACTTTAAATGTAAAACAAAGGAGAATAACTCATGTTGGAGGTTTTGCTGGTTGTGGTTATGGTTGGTAACTGAACAGGAGGGGTATGGCTTGCTAAGATGAGTTTGTTAGGTGTTTCTGATGAGTGTGTTCTGGTGTATCTCTGACCTCAGGTCACCCAGCAAGCCACTGGTCAGGAGGCTGGTGAGCGGGATGGACTGGGATACGGTCAGCAGGAACTCGCTCTCGGACGACCGACTGGAGACCCAGAGTCTACCCAACCGCTCGCCGCCAGGATCGCCCAATCAGTGAGTAATACCTACTCACACACTCACACACACACTCACATATATTAGAAATTAGGACATTTCACCAACTTGTGTGATGCTATAACTGTGTACTATTGCGCCAACATCTAAACCTCATACCAACCTTGCACCCATGAAAGACATCAAAAGACTGTCTTTCTGCTCTTACTGTTCTGAATTTGGGTTCTAAATTTTGAAAACAGCCCATTTCCTTCTGAGGACCGGCAAAATTTCTTTTACTTCCATGGAATTTCCGGTATTCATAAATTTAGTCCCCATATAGAAAAAAATAAATAGATACAAAGATAAATACACTGGTGTTTATGGCCATAGATATGTCATAGGTGTATTATGTAAACAGAGCAGCCATAACATTAGTCTAACATTGTGTACACCACCTTTGTGCTGTCAAAACAGACCTGACCCGTCAAGGCATGAACTCCACAAGACCTCTGAAGGTGCTGTGGTTCTGCCCCAAGATGATACAGCAGATCCTTTAAGACTTATAAGTTGTGAGATGGGCCCTCCATGGGTCAAACTACTTTGTCCAGCACGTCCCACAGATGCTTGATCGGATTGAGATATAGGGAACTTGGAGACCAGTCAACATCTTGAACTCTTTGTCATGTTCCTCAAACCATTCCTGAGCAACTTTAGCCGTGTGGCAGGGTGCATTATTCTGCTGCAAGAGTCTGGAGCATTTTTTGTAGGCACTAACCTGTGCATACCAGGAAGACCCCACAAGACCTGCCGTTTTGGAGATGTCATCACAGTTCGCCCCTGGTTAAAGTCATTCCTTATGCCTGTCCATTTTTTCTGCTTCAAGAACTTACTGTTCACCTGCTGCCTGATATATGCCACCTCTTGACGGGTTGTTCACTTCACCTGTTGGTGGTTTAATTATAGTGGTAATGGCTTATCTTTGTAGAGATAAGTTCCTGTATGTAATAATCATAATAATATTAGGCCTAATGTATTAAATCTTAAAACATAATCCTAACTTTATCCTCATTAAATGCTCAAATTCCCAAGCTTCAAGTCTGTTTTTCAGTAACATAAACAGAACAGTGCAAACTAACTGCGAAGTTATAGCAGTAAGGAATTTATTTGAACCAAAAGCAAGTTTTTTACTATTTCAGTAAAAAAACAACAACTGTCAGATACATTTTTATTGTGTCTGTTTTTTTATTGATTTCTCTATGCTGTTAGGACAGTTTTGTCCTGAAAGCGTATAAAAACCACCACACATACACACATACATTTTCACACACATAGATGCATGTTTGCACACAAGTTTGCACCTTCATTTACCAGCACTCACACTGAAGCACTGTTCTCTCCCTCTGTCTCCAGCAGTTCCATATTCACTCCGGATGGCACTCGAGTGCGGCCGTCCTCTATTGGCCATCTGGTGGATCATGTGATCGATGACTCCCCACGCCAAGCATTCGCCAACCATAAGTCTGCATCCTCCACACAGGCGAACAGCATCAGCCTGGATTCCACTCCGTAAGTGTGGCCCTCTGAACTTCTGCAGTTCACTGTCCTTTTACAAAGACAACATCAGAGTCTCCTGCAATCAGAAGGCTGTGGGTTTGAATCCCAGGACTGCTAGTGGCACCACTGAGGTACCCCTGAGCAAGGTACAGTCCCCACACACTGCTCCCTGAGCGCTGTGTTCTTGGCTGCCCTCTGGTTCACTTGGTGAATGGGATAAATACAGAGAACAGTTTCACAGTGTTCACACTATGTGCTACGGTGTGATGTGTTCATGTGTAACAAATGGACACTTTACACGTCACTTTGTGTGTGTGTGTGTGTGTGTGTGTATGAATATGCCTCTTCTGGCTATGTGGCTGTAATTGGAAGGATAAATGGATGCATGGAAGGTGGCAGAAGGATAAACAAGTTCATTTTTTGAGTCATGAGACTTTCCACGCTGTAAGAGGTGTTGTTGACATTTGCTACTTGTGCTTATTTTAGCTTTGAGTGGTACATGCTGGGTGGAAACATTTGCTAGTGTATACCGTTTTTTTTTTTTTTTTTTTTTGGTTTTTTTTTGGTGCTGCTTCTGACCACATTTCTGTGAGATAGGCTTGGCAGCTTTTGAACAAAGGAGGGAAATTACCTTCAGCTTTGTGTGGTTTGCACACAGAACTCAAGCTGGTGCATGCAACAGAAGTTTAAATCGCAAAGATGAATTCACCCTTCTGAAATCTAGCAAGTAAAATTTCAGCGCTTGCAATATAGTGCACAAGTGTTCAGTAAATAACACTGACCAGCAACCTTTCTTCACAGAGCGTAATTATCCCTGTTTAAATTGATTTAGTGAAAAAAACATGTCTTTCAAAGTACTTCGGCTGTGCTGGCTCTCTTTTGTCCATCCCAACCAGAAGTGAATAGGGTAAACTAATCACTCTGAGAGAGCGAAGCCAGTTACGCTATGCTGGCCTCAGAGACATGGATGGGTGTGGTATCACCTCTGATCTGCCAATGATGGTGTGATCCGACAATAGGTCATGTGATATGGTCACACACTTCTCAGGTTTTATTTTTCTTAATATTATTTTTGCCACAATGCAACTAAAAGCGAGGAAACACACAAATGCGTAGCAAAACACACAGCAGACCCATTCACAGACATCAAGACAATAAAGCTCAGGTCAGTTATTAAAAAGAAGACATGTTACTGTTTGTTTTGGTTTAATGTAACCTTATCAGCCTATGAATGCAGCTATGTGCGCTTTTAGCCGTCCTTACCCATAAATGGCTTAGTAAGAGCTGGTGCGTTAATGCAACCCTGGTGCAAAGCTGTAAGTGCTGGCCTCTAAATTAGATGATCACAAGTTTGAATCCACAGTGCAAGCAAATTTATTTTTTTGACACAAACCTTTTTTGCCCATCAAACCAAAGCTTGGATGGATGTCTCCAAACACTGGTTTTATAGGAACCAAATCAAAGGTGTAATAAGTCAAACACTGAGTATTTGAAAGTCCCTCAAAGTATCATAATAACACATTTTGCCACGTCACCCACCTTTAAGGTGTCCTTCATGACATGTGGTTGCTGCACATTTACCAAACAAACCCAAGCTGCACCCAAACTGCATATTTACCAAACAAACCCAAACCAACTTGTGACTGTTGTTAGTAGATTTCTCTCCTCATTGCAGTAAACACTTAAGTTGGGTTTGGAGTGGGATGGTTGGTTATACAGGAAAGATCCTTATCACCACTGTTAAATATGGTGGAAGATCTGTGATGTTTTGTTACTCCTGCATTTAATTTAACCTTATTATTGTTGACCTTATGTATTTTATAATAAATCAGTATTTATTATAAAAGCAAGTACTTTTTTAGTTAGAAATGGACCTCAGGTTTTGGATATGGGTACTTTTGGATACTCGGTATCAGATGCATGATACTTTTTATCAGACCATCAATCACGCAGGTAGACGCAAACGTCTGGTAGACTTCCTCGCTTCCTTTTGGCAACTTGTCTTTTTGACTAAAGGTACTTGCAGTGGGGCTTGTATCTCTTGGTCCCAGCCTGCAGTTTTGGATTATTTCTCGCCTTCATGCTCCTCTCATTGCAAGAGTTTTTTTTCTTCTTTTTTTTTTGGTGGCATTTGTTTTTCTTATGTAAATGACCTGGAGGCTGGAGCGCTCAGTGCTGTCTGTGGACTGCTGAGCAGGGCTGCTTTCATGCTTGTAATCTAAGCATTCGTAATGAGGCTGTGTGTGTGTGTGTGTGTGTGTGTGTGTGTGTGTGTGTTGGCAGAGCAAGGCCAGACTCTCTTCTACTCTTTTTGCTAAAGGCACAAGAGTTAATGCTCTCCGCCTGTTATGCTAATATTCTATAGTCAGATGCATTGTGGGGAATCTTAAGTGAACGCAGCCAGGAGATACGCAGACCGCCCCCACCTCATCCCTGTACCGTAGCTTAGATTACTTGTGTCCAGCTTGGTTACTACCTGATGGATCATTTGGGGTTTGGCAATACGACGAGACGTTGTCGTTTTAGTATAATTCACATAAAAAATAGTTTATCTTGGGTATTGTTGGAATTGTTTGTACTTTTAGAACACGGGACACTGTGACAGATTTATAAATCCTGTAAACATCAACAATCAGGCTATAGTAACAATTTATAGTAATTCTGTGATCTTCATAGTAACAAGTACACTGTATGAACAAAAGTATTGGGACACACCTCATTTTCAGTGTTTGGGCTAGGCCCCTTACTTCCAGTGAAGGACATTTTTAATACTTCAGCTTCAGACATTTCAGACATTTTGGACAGCACCATGCTTCCAACTTTGTGGACACAGTTTGGGGAAGAACCTTTTCTATTCCAGCATGACTGTGCCCCATTGTACAAAGCAAGGTCCATCAAGACACAAAGACATGGCTGGATGAGTTCAGTGTGAAAGAACTTGACCAGCCCTCACAGAGTCCTGACCTCGACCCCATCCAACACCTTTGGGATGAACTGGAACGGAGATTGTGAGGCAGGCCTTCTTGTCCAACATCAGTGCCTGACCTCATAAATGCTCAACAGAATGAATGAGCACAAATTCCCACAGAAACTCCAAAATCTTGTGTAAAGCCTTCCAAGAAGAGCTGCAACCTCCAGATTAAAGTCTATGTATTTGCATCCAATGTCATTAAAGTCACTGTTGGTGCATCGGTCAGGCGTCCCAATACTTCTGTCCATATAGTGTCTGCATACCACATATTTCAGCATAGCTTGCTCAGTTTGTCTGTTGGCTTGGTTGTGGTGGCACCAATCCAAGCTCTACAGCTCGAGCAGTGGTACGGTGTGAAGAGTTCTCCGATCAGTGTGTTTCATAAACAGCATTATCGCAAATTTGTGATCCCTGTTACTGCCAGTAAAGTTTACCCTCAATACACCTTGGAGGGGTGTGTGTATGAGCATGCTGTGACAGGAGGAATGAGAGGATAAATAGGAATTGTGTGTGTGTGTGTGAACTGTAACTGCGGGAGGGCTGGAGGGATACTGGCAGCGTATGCTATCTCTCTTCTTCAGGAAGCAACGGACAAAGCTGCATCTAAACCCCCCACCCCCACCCCGCCCACAGTCACGTACAACATCCAGTTTACAGTAATAATTTCAAATGGTGTTTCCTGTGCCAAAATACCTGCATTAGCACCTCCACATGTCATTTTCTCAGCTGTCGCATGCAGTTTTGGATCTTTCAATGGTAATTCTGATTTTTATTTAGATTAAATACAACTGAGTAACAAATACTACATTTCTTTTTTATGTCACATTATGTGGCTTCAGTCTAGGCCTTGTGTGCTCCTCTGAGCTTCTCTAGGCAGTATATTCTCATGTTTTTCTCTGGAAAAAGCTTTTCATTTGAATGGTTGTTTTTTATCCTTCATGACTTACTGCAATATTAATAATGTAATTTTTTTCATTTTATAATTGTTTTGCAGCCATTTAAGTCATAACATTAAAACACCCATGACATATTTACAAGCGAGACACAGTATTATCGAGGGTCTCTGAGCTGATTTGCCATTCCTTTACTCGAGAATTTCCTCTAATCTTAGAGGTTGGATGAATGCACTGTTTTAAAAAATAATCCAATATCTTCCATTTTTTACAGCAAACAGATTTTGGGCAGTAAAATGCTAGCAACACTGCCGCTAAATTCTGACTATTTTATATGAAATATGACATATTTGATGCTGTACTGTGTTGAGAAATATGTGCATTAGCATATTAACAAACTCACAAATTACAATTTTGGTCAAAAGCTCCATAAGAACCCATTCATTTCGGACAGCTTCTCACAGGTGGGAGCAGAAAAATGTGAAGTTGAAACATCTCATTGGTTGCCTGCTGAATGGTGCATGGTGACATAATCAAACATTTTTCAAGCTGATAGAAAGAAAACCATGTAAAACAAGAACTGTGTTCTTTTAATGGTATGGTATGATGAACTACGGTAGATTTTATGGGCCAAAAATGTTTGTGTTAAACAACCGTTCTTGCACTGTAGACTCAAACCACTTGGGGACTTACCGCTGTACCGCTGGATGGCTAAAAGTACACGTCGGCGCATTCACAGGCTGATTATCTTTAAATAAACCACAACAAACCGTGAAACACCGGATATAAATGGACGTTTTGGTGTTGGAATTTTGCCAAAATTAAATACGGACTTTGATGAGAAGTGGCGCCAACAACTGGGTGGAATGAAAATAATGATAGTAAAACTTAAGAAGAGCAATCACACTAAAAGGTCAATTTGAAGTTGACTTTAAATCATAGTAAATGGATAGTTCAGAGGTAACAGGCTAAGCTAGTGTTGTCAGCTTGTGTCTTTCTAAGAAAAAATATCAGCTTATTTTACCAGAATTATTGGTTCAGAATGCTCAGAACAAATGTCTGTTTACAAGCTTGACAGGGTACTAAGCAGAATTTTTGTGTTATCTTTGTTGCATTCGTCTCTGCTGCACTGCAGGTCTCCTGATGGTGCTGTTGATGGCCAGCCGCCCGCTCTTCCCCCGAAACAGTCCAGGAAGAACCTCATCAGCCACGTCTCCCAATCTCGATCTGAGCTGGACCTGGACGACCACGCGTCCGAATTGTATGACGTGCCAGTGGTGTCGGACAAGAGCATGGTGAGAACAAGCAACAAATTTACACTACCGGTCAAAAGTTTTAGAACACCCCAGTGTTTCAAGCTTTTTTTATTGAAACATTTTTTGGAAACATTTTTTTAAATGTCTTTTTAATGAAAACAGTTAAAGTCCAATGAATAGCAAAGTGCTGAACTGCGAGAGGTTTAAAAATGTTAAGGTTACCCAGAAGTGGGAAATAATTCTGTAGCGCCATGCAGGACCTCTGCTATGAGCCGAGTTGGTCGGGTTCGTCCTACAGCAAGATAGTGACCCAAAACATAAGTCCACGCTCTGACAGAACTACCTCAGAAAAAAGAACAAGATGGTGAGCTGGAAAACATGGAGTGGCCAGAAGTCTCCGGACCTAAACCCCATCGAGCTGCTTTGGGATGAACTGGACAGAAGAGTGAGAGCAAAGCAACCTATAAGTGCTGCTCACTTATGGGAACTTCTGTAACATAGTTGGGAAGAACTTTCTGCAGAATGAACAATGAGACATTGAACCGCTTGAATTTCAATACAAAAAAACAGAAAAATCGGGGTGTTCTGAAACTTTTGACCGGTAGTATACCTCTATGGATATTTAGTGGTTCCAACTCTGTTAGCTGTAGACGACCTATCTGTCAATAATCTTGTTCGTGAAGTTATCCTCTTGTTATTCTACACCATAAAGACTCTCTTCTCTGAGGAGGATGGGTTCTTCTTTTGAGTGTTAGGTCCTCCCGAGCTTTCTTCCTCCAGCTGAGGGAGTTTTTCCTCGCCTCTGTCGCCTTTGGCTAACTCACTAGGGGCTCGGACCTGTATTCTGTAAAGCTGCTTTGTGTCAACTTGATTGTAAAAAGCACTATATAAATCAAATTGAATTGAATTGAATTGAATAGAGACACCCACATTCACAAATGGCTTTTTTAGGAACTGTTTACCAGGGAAGGGCTAGGTTTCATTTGTTTTTACTGTATTTACTGTACCACACTGAAAATGAAACCTGACGTATACAGTACAGCGTAGAAACTTGGAAGGCTCACTGCGAATGTGTGCGTGGTTTGGTGCTCCTCTCTCAGCAGAATGGTGCCGTTCCGCATGACAACCTCGTCCTGATTAAAATGAAGCCAGACGAAAATGGACGTTTTGGATTCAATGTCAAGGTATGCCCTTGTTCATCAAAACCTTGGTCTTGTAGGAAAATACGAAAGTGTCTTTGGTCATTTCTGCCTTCATCTCGCTCCACAGGGTGGTGCTGATCAGAGAATGCCGATCATCGTGTCCCGTGTGGCTCCTGGAACGGCGGTATGTACAATTCTTGCCATCTAGAGTTTATATATAAAACTATTGTTCACATAGTTTCTATGATTTTTTACAAATTTTATTCTTATATTTTCATCCTATTTGCATTTTCACTGCACTTGAAAATGAAAAGTTTATACATTTCCCTCATTAAATCAAGTAATGAATTTGACACTTAACCTCCGTCAGGCTGACCTGTGCATGCCACGTCTTAACGAGGGTGACCAGGTGGTCCTGATCAATGGGAGAGACATCTCGGACTACACACATGACGATGTGGTTATGCTAATCAAGGCCAGCTGTGAGAACCAATCAGGAGAACTCATTCTGCTAGTCAGACCCAATGGTGAGGACAATCAAGTATTGTTTCTTGTGTCTCATTATATCACTATAGGCAATGAATATACGCTATGTATAAAGTATTGGGACGCCTGGACATTACACCAGCAGGGACTTTAATGACCTTGCATTCAGATACGTAGACTTTAATATGGAGTTGGTCCCCCTTTGCAGCTATAACAGCTTCCACTCTTCTTGGAAGACTTTCCACAAGATT
>JBBPCX010069400.1:0-10184 GCA_037974365.1 Hydrocynus forskahlii | reverse complement strand
TTCACCTTTGTCTCATTACCAGCAAACAGAAGACTTGCCTTTCAGTCTCCTTGAAGACATCCTGTAAGTATGTTATCAAGAATGTATACTTACTCATGAGCTTATAATACTGTCAGTTAATATCTCCATTCTTGGTTGGTTTAAACTATTCTCATTCATAAAGCCCCCTTTACTCCTCCTATATGATGATCTAATCAAGATGGCTAACACTTTCTATCAGGGCTGTTAGTTGTCACACACTACCCAAAATCTCTTGCGCACTGTTAAACTGTAAGTTTGATACTGTGTAAGAGAGGTTTCAGAGTGTGAGTGGTGTGAATGGGAGGATTAATGGTAAGAAAGTTTGATACTGTGACAGAATGTTGGTGTGAGAGAGAGTGCAGTAGAGAATTACAAGAAGGACCATAAATATTTGGACAATTGTCCGATTACTTTTGGCCCCTTTAAAAAGAGAGTGGCACATGTTAACAAGCTGAAACTTCTAAACCATTCATCCAATTTGAATGTGGAATGAATGAAATCAGCGAGTCTACACTTTATGTCCATGCTGCTAGTATAAATTTAATTAGAATATATTTCAGTAAACAAGTAAAATAGTGAAACTTGGGTCAATGTCCAAATATATATGGACCTAAGTATATGCTGCATTTTTGTACTGGCGGTGTCTTAACACCGTGAGAGAATGCATGTGTGAGAATGTAGCTGAGAATCACACGTAGGACCATAAATATTTGGACAGTGACAACGTTTAATTTTTAAGTTGTGTACATTACCACAATAATTATTTTAAAAAAAACAAGTCATATGCAGTTGAAGTGCAGATTTTCAGCATTAATCCAGTGAGTATAACAAAAGCGTTGCATAAAGATGTGGGGAACTAAAGTATTTTTTTCTACACAATCCCTTCCTGTCAGGGGCTCAAAAGTAATTGGATGAATTAATATAACTGCAAATAAAATGTTCAATTCTAATACTTAAAAAAACTTTGCAGGCAATGACTGGTGGAAGTCTTGAACTCATGGACATGATCAGATGCTGGGATTCCTCCTTTTTAATGGTCTGCCAGGCCTTTACTGCAGCAGCTTACAGATGAAAGGATCTCCCTACACCTGTCCATGAAATAGCTTTTAAGTGAATTGTCCAATTACTTTTGGCCCCTTTTAAAAAGAGAGTGGCACAAGTTAACAAGCTGAAACTCCTACACCCTTCATCCAATTTGAATGTGGAATGAATGAAATCTGAGAGTCCACACTTTGTGCATGCCACTTGCATAACTTTAATTGGAATATATTTCAGTAAACAGGTCAAATAATAAAAATTGTGTCAGTGTCTAAATATATATGGACATAACTGTTTGCTGCATTATGTAATGGCAGTGTCTCAACACTGTGAGAGAATGTATGTGTGTGAGAGAGTGTAGCAGAAAATTATGTCCTGCATCGTCTTATTTTTTACATGTCTGTTTTCTTGCATTAATGTTGTACATTACAATATTTTCTGTGAATTGCTTATTTCACAGTGCTTCTAATTTTTTTTTCTTTTTTTCTCTTTTACATCTTTTCCAGACCTGTTCTCAGTGTGACCTTTCTGATCTTTCTGAACTCCTATTGATAGTGTGACCTCTCAGTGCTACTTCTCAGTGCAACCCCAATAAGCGCGACCTCTCCGTGCAACCCCTAAGTGCAACCTTCATTTTGAATATCATTTTAAATATGTTTTTGTATTGTACTGTATTAACAGTATTGATTGTCTTGTGTGTCTCCATTGTATTATTCTGTTTTTTCCCTCACAGTCCAGGCACTGTAGACTGTGATAAACCGCCAAGTCAGTAAAGGAGATTGGGAAGCCATAAGACCTGAAAAGTTTTTGACCAAGACATAAACACAACTTTTATTGATTTACTATAATTATATATAGTCCTTTACCTAAGACTGCATCAACCTTTTGAATTACCATTGATATACTGACCTTGAGTGCAAACTTCATTCTGAATATTATTTGGTGGATTCATCGAGTGCTGAAGACATTAACTTGACAGTCTCTTTGTTGTTGTTGACCAATTATTGAAGCTTGCCTTATTTAACTACTGTTGAGAGCACTGTGATTATCACTTATTGTGCCTCCATTGTATGAATAATCTTTAAGCAGGTCCAGGAACTACTGATTGTTAGAAATAACTAAGTAATAGAAGAGTATTTGTAATCTATAAGACCTTAGTAGACTGTAATCTAGCGTCACACAGTCAAGCAGATCTGAAGTACGGCCGTAACCGGAACAAACAGTGCATGTGCAACTCTGGCAGGTCTCCCTGTGCTCCAAGACCGAAAAGTGCTGACAGGCGATGATCTCGACTATGTGTTGCAAGTAGGTAATCAGATGTACACACGAGTTCAGGAAAGTCTTAGCACTGGGGCTCGACAAGCACCTGCTCACTTAGCATTTGATGAGCTACCAGATGATGTTAAAATATACGGAAAGATGTCCCATGTAAGCTCCTGTCACGTTACGGTTCTCTGAGACGAGATCGACCCAATGGTGCAGGCTTCTTAAAGCTGTCTGAATTATTGTATTGTTTGTCACATGATGTAGATAAAGCACTGCTAACTGTAGGGAGTCTCACGATTGCTTTGTTTAAGACGGAGTCAGAGCAGAATGGATTTTTTGATCCTCACTCTAGAACGTCAGATGAATTTCGCACTGCTGTTCATGCTGACATTTGTAAATTTGACCGATATGCTTGTGTTCTGGGCTCTTGTAGAATCAGCTGCTGGTGAAATTGTTTGAGTTCATGCCAGTATCATTGACATCTGAAAACCATAACAAGGAGCCAAATCCCATCACTGAAAATGTGCAACGTATGCAGACATGAGTGTCTAGTGTCAGATACATGCAACCCCGTTAAGTCACAAAGAGCAGCAGCAAAAGTTCAAAAGAAAATCTCAAAATGAAAGAAAGAGCATATCAGCAAAATTATTATGCAAGAAATAAGGCAAAAAAATTGGATTGTCAAAGAAACAAGAATGCACACTGTATTGATTACAGAAATTCCGAGAAAACGTATAGAAGAGATTGTTACATGAAAGATATATACAGAACCGCTATTCAACGAATGCAGCTTTTCAGTTGAAGCAGCAGAAATATATACAGAACCGTTAATCAATAGATGCAGCTTTTCGGTTGAAGCAGAAGAAATATATACAGGAGCAATATTTTTTAATGCAGATTTTTAACACAAGCAGAGGCATACTCAATGCACTATTATTGGCATGATACAGAATTTCGTTTCAGAAAGAAGTCAGCCACAAGATACCATTACACACACAACCCTTTCTTTAATCAGAAAAAAGAGAAACGTTCAATGACAGATACAGGAATAATCCATTTTTCAGACACTACCAGTTATTAAAGAAAAAGAAGTGCACACCTGTCGAAAAAAATAAGTTCCAGAAAATTCTGCAGAATTTGGCGGAAGTAAGTGGCAGAAACTGAACCGTCAGTACCAACAGAAAGCCTTTTGCAGGAAGCTGTTGAATCCTTTCGAAAGGCAAGTCAGCACGGGCCTACCTATGATTGACCAGTTTGCCACAGAGCTTTATTCATGATTAGTGATGAAATGCAATCGTGCACAGTACCAAAAGAACACAGTCATGGTCAATAGGTGTTTAACTGGAAGTATGTGCACACCTGCAAGGATGAGTGCAACGCACTTGAATCATGTTGTGCCCATGAACAAAAGACAAAATGGATTTGTCATAGCTGCCACAAAAATCTGACGATGGGGAAAATGCCATTTATCGCAGTAATCAATATGTTAGAACTATCACCAATTCCTCCAGAGCTCAGTAACCTGAATATACTTGAGAGGTATATTATAGCATGATTCATACCTTTTACAAAAATAATCAGTCTTCCTAAAGGCAAGCAGAAGTTTGGTGAGGTCGTTTGTGTCCCTTCAGAGGTTGAATCTACAGTCAATGCATTGCCTAGACCTAGCAGTCAATCTCAGCTCCTGAAAGCGAAATTGAAAAGGAAAATGAATTTCTGAGGGCATTACCAATTCCAAACTATAGATATGAACAAAGTCCTATGTGCCTTATCAAAACTGAAAGAGATACATTCAGAGTATAAGGACATAACTATAAGGGATGACATACCTTTTGACGATGACATGAATAGTTTGGCAGATGAGAATGAGATCAGTGATAACATCAGGGCAGATATTTTACAGGCTGTTGACTTAATGGAGGCTGATACATGGGATGAGTGTGATAATCGAATAAACCATGAGAGCCGTGAGGAGGATGATGCTCGGGATTTGACTGGCACAGAGCAGGACACTGGTCTACAGAATGGTGGATGCTCAATTGATTCATGCTTACAGCCATCTGATATTGCACAGGAAATGATGAAATTTGGTGAGGGCATATTCACTGTGGCCCCAGCTGAGGGAAACAGACCAGTGAGTTTTTTCAGAGTTCCCAAACTAGAGGCAATGGCTTTCCCTGTGCAGTTTCCCACTGGAATGAACACTTTGGATGAAACACAACGACTCAGGAAATTAACACCTAGCAAATATTTCAATGCACGCCTCTTTTCCGTTGACAATTGCTCTTGACTCCAATTACATTTTCTTTGCACAATTTATCACGGAAATGTACTTAGTAACGTCCAGTATGTCCATACAATTTCATAAAGGGAAACCTATGACTAGAGATGGACGCAAAATAACTGCATGGATGCTAAGAGACAAACGGGAAGTTGAAAAACTTGTACACGACAGAGATGCCACTCGGTTCATGCAGCCTTTGAGAGGAACACCTGCTTTCTGGGAAAAAACCCTCGGAGACCTTTTTGCAATGCTTCGACAGCACCCCAACATTTTTATGTATATTTAGTGCTGCAGAAATGAGATGGCCAGAGTTCATACAAAATAATAATGGAACAACAGGGTAAGCAGGTGGAATTTTCTGAGCTGGACTGGGCCTCAAAGTGTGAAATTTTATGCAGTAACCCTGTCACCACCATGCGCATGTTTGACCAGCGGGTTGATGCACTGTTGAGACGCCTACTCTTATCACCAGCACAGCCCATCGGTGAGGTCACAGACTATTTCTTTCGGGTTGAGTATCAAGCTAGAGGTTTGCCACATATAAATAACTAACATGTCAGCTGCCTGAACCTAATACAGATCCTGAACTTTTCAGAATTGTTACAGAGGTGCAAACCCACAGCAAATGGCACTCGAAGTCATGCAAGAAAGAGAACAAACACTGTCGTTTTGGTTTTCCTAAACAACCTGTAGAGAAAACATTTATAACACGACCAATGCCAGCAGAGCTCATGGACGGATCTCAAGACGAATCGAACAATAATGGTTCTTTCATGACTAACGAAGAAGCCAAAAATAAACTGAAGCCTTTATGGGACTTTGCTCAGCTACTCGAACAATGTGGATTAAGCTATGAGGAGTACCTAAAGTGTGTCAATCCACTAACAAGCTCCAGTGTGTTACTGTGGAAACGTGTTCCAAAGGACTGCTGGATAAATAGATATAACAAACACTTATTAAGAGCATGGAATGCGAACACTGATATTCAGTATATCCTGAACCCATATTCATGTATAATGTACATCCTGTCTTATATTTCTAAAGCTGAACATGAGATGAGTATTTGAAAAGAATTGTGACTGAAACATCTGGATCCAGTACGTCTGATTGTGAAGAAATGAAAGCGATCATGCAAGCATATTCCAAAAATAGAGGTTAGTGTTTAAGAGGCTGTTACACGAGTCTGTAGCTTGAAACTGAAGTCGTGTTCTTGAAATGTGATATTTATACCCACTGATGACAACTGCTTCAAAATGAGGCTCCCTTTAAATTCTCTGAATGAGCGAATCCCTGACTCAGAGAATGTGTGGATGTCACGACTGGCAGACAAATACAAAAACAGTCCTGACACTCTAGAATTTGCATCAATGTGCATGGCAGAGTTTGCTTCCATCTACAGAATAATTTATGGGAGAAAGAAAGAAAGCAGCCCAGTTTTATGAATTCAAAATGAAATGGGCTTTATTCAGAAGCGAACTCGTGGAAAGCCAGCTATTTTCAGATACGCCAGATTTTCCAAGAAAAAATCTCCAGAGAAATTCTACGGCACATTACTTAAACTTTACCTTCCTTACCATTCAGATTCACAGCTGAAACCCAAAATAGGACAAGAGTGAAGCGGAAGGGAGAGGCATTATCTTAAGCAGACAAAGCTTTACTTGCCCGGGCCATAAGACAAGCTGAGGCCTGTCCCAAAGACATCCTGCATGTTTTTGCTACAAATAAGGAGGCTGATGAGCCTAATACAAACATCATATCTGTTCTGCACTCTGAATTGGTTGATGTGGATGCATATGACTATAAAAAAGATCTTCAAACTGGTAGGATGGAACGGCAGAAAGCACCGTTCGAATGACAAAAAGGTGATCTACTTGACAGATTACAAGTTGCTAAGGGTGCTCCTGTAATGCTAATCAGAAACATAGATGTGGACGATGGACTGGCGCTCATTCACGCCAATGTCTCCTCCTATCACATACATTCCTGTCCAATCTGAAATTGGATTTCCTCCAATCGCGTTGCACCCCTGTCCATTTTGAAATTGGATTTCCTCCAATCGCGTTGCGCGATTCCATTGTAAATTGGATGTGCTGGAAGAGGCCATAGCGACTTCATAGCAACGGGTTCGTCTCTACAGTCTACACTGAAGGATTTATTCAACGCATATCAAAGTATGTATATGTTGAACATATGTGTTTTTTACAGTTAAAATGAAGGTGTTGTTCGTTGTAACATTTCACACAAAGTAATACGTTCATGTTGTTAAGCCTTACTTATTGCTATATACCAACTTCAGTTAGTTTGGCTAAGCATCACTAATGCTTATTACGAGATACTAAATGAAAATCAGAGAGTTAATCTCAAATCATGAGAATTTGAATGACATAACATACTGTATGTATGGAATTAAGTTAGCTAAAGGGTGAGTGTTAAGGGATTTTGCTTTTATACTGTGACACGTCTAGATGAACAGTCATGATTATTATCTACGTCTTGCGACGAGTAGTAGTAATAACAGAGACGGTTGATGTGTTCTAAAACATCTTTGGCAATAATAATGCTATTATATCTGATATTCCATCTGCTTAAGTAGACACAGGGCCCTTGTTTACACATTAGATATCAAATATTTGTTTTAAGATTTCATTTTCTATTAGCTACTGCCCATTACGTGCTGCCTAATTAAATCGCATGACAAGATATTAATATTCGTTACGCTATTGAACTTTTATTATTATTGATACACATGTTGTGACATATCAACTGTATGTGTAGTGCAGCAGTGTGACATTGTATAATTAATGTCTGTTTATTGTTTATGAATTGCTTATCTGATTATTGTTATCCATGGCTTGTTTTTAGATGAGTAAAAGAACAAAGAGTCACAAGGCTATGGGGGATGAAGAGTGGCTGACAAGGCTAAAGGCATTTGCCACCTCAGGTGTTTGGCCTTCTGGTGGCAACAGGCCAGCTCCTAGGCAGCGGAAGTGGTATGACCTCTATCAGAAGGTAAACCGTGAACTGAGAAAATTAAGTCAGTTACTTAATGTGGTCATTATATTATTACCTCCCATTATTATTATTACCTCCCATTGTCTGCTTGCTTACACTTACTGTTATGACACAATTTATTTAATCTACCTCCCTTTTAGTTAATGTATGTATACATCTATAGTTTTAAATAAAGGTATAACTATGTATAGGTTCTTTTTCTGTAGGTTAGTGCTGGGTATGTATCTCTATGTATACTTGTATGGATGTCACTGTCTTTGCCTTGTTGTGTATGCTACTAGACACCTTTAATTTCCTTTGGGATTATTAAAGTATCTCTAGCTATCCATAAATCAGTATGCAGTTTAATAAGTGGCCATGTGATAAATCAATCAATCACTGAGGACTGTAAAAGATACAATTCATACTAACTGATTCATATTGTTTTAGATTGTGCAATGCCCCATGCAGGCTCATGGACAGACCACTCTCTTTGGAGGGTCCATGGCCTGTAACTGTGGCTTTCACGCTTCTAAGGTGAGATGTGCAAAATGACTTTGTATTATTTTATATGATTTATCTAATCTACAACGCTGTGTTTGTTAAATCATCTATTTCATTATATTGCTACTGTATCCTCTTTGACTGCTCCAGCCGCCTGCCATGCAGTCTCCTGCTGCAGCCCAGCCACCTGTGCCTTCGTGTTTGGACCCTGGTCCAACTGCTGCTGCATCAAAGACATTCCTGCAACCTTCTCCAAATTTGGCAATGGTGAATATATTCTTATAATTATTTAGCATGAGTAATGTATTATTTGCTGTATTGTCTCTTTTCAGTTCTCAAATTCACACTTTGGTGGGTCACAATCTGCTGGTTTAAAACCCAACTTGGTAGGCAGAAAAAGCCCCAGCCCTTCCCCTGAGAAGACCCCCACCCCCTCTCCCATCCCTGTGATGTCTACCACCCCAGCTTCTTCTGTGAAGACCCGCACCCCCTCTTCTTCCCGTGATGACCCGTACCCCCTCTCCTTCCCCTTTGAAGCCCACCACCCCCGCTACATCCTCTGTGACGACCCCAAGACCTTTTAACACCAGCAGTGCAGACGCCTGCGTAAGTACAGTTATTATTCATTGTAATAACTGTTGTGTTAGTGTTGGTTACATTTAGTGTATCTTAATAAGGTGATATTTCTGTCTTCTAAAATAGTATGAACCTGAAGTGTTGGGCTCAGCTGAGACAAGGACTGCAGCTTCATTCTGGTTGCCAGCAGAAATGAAGAAAACCATCCCTATTCAGGACCAGAGGTGGATTTCCAACACCCTCTTTCTGTCTGAACGACTGCGACCAGATCTAAGGCTGTGTTATGAGCCTCCGGTTCCAGCACAGATCTACCACCAAACGCCAACACCAGACCCACCGGCTAATGGTCTGGATGCCCTATCACCTATGGAAGGTGAGAGTGAGCTGTCCAGCCTGTGGAAAGCAACTGACGGGGTATGGCATCCACAAACGGGCTCAGAAGATCCTGGATATTGAAAGGTATTACCTAATGGTAACTGAGACGCTTAGGTGCACTGTGTGTTCTCTGAATTACCTGTCCACCAGCCAGACTGTGCGGAACCAGCTAGATGTGCCCCATCAGAAGATGTTTCACCTCATCTTGACCCGCAAGTGAGTAAAGCAGTTTTAGAAAGATGGTGACACTTGCATTCACTTTAGCCTCCATCCCACCACAGTGCTACTCACACATGCATAGCCTAACTACACAAACACAAACACCACACATACAGCCCCGCATTACCCCTGTCCACCACCCTCACAACATACAGGCATACACAAAGTCCCTAGCCCAAATGCGCGCAAACATACATGTATACATACACACACAGTTTGCGGTTCCTAATTCCTTGATTGTGAAGATGTAGACCACTTAAACTACTATTATATTAATATTATACTATATTAAGGTCTTAACAGATGGAACCAGGATCGTGCAGCTGCAGCGGTTACCAGCAGACCATCGTCGCTGTTAACCTACAGTGGCGATGTGGTACACTGTGTCAACACCAACAGCTTAAAGGTTTTTGGCAGAGCTTTTGTCTCAACTTTCAGGCCCCCTTCTAAATACACTGGTATGCATAACTGAGTTGATATCTGAGTACACATTTTTTTCCTGTGGTTTTAAATAGTTTTAAACTAAATGTAAATGTTTTTACCTACATGTCTGATGTGCTTGTGCATACATGTGTCTACCTGTTCTTTTGCACAGGGGAGCTGCTTGGTGTTGACTACCTACTGAGTCAGACGGGACAGCCCCTTCAGATAAACCCTGACTCAGAAGAGACTGAAGACATGCTGGAGGATTTGGACGAGGGCGAGGAAGATGATGAAGGCTTTGAGGAAGAACTTGAATCTGACTTAACTCTGGCAGGTCTCCTTGATGACCCTAGTCTTTCCACCAAGCCTGCTGCCTCCGCTCTGGCTACCTCCACCCAGCCTGCCGCCTTCTCTCTGGCTACCACCACCCAGCCTGCCGCCTCCTCTCTGGCTACCACCACCCAGCCTGCCGCCTCCTCTCTGGCTA
>JBBPCX010069399.1:0-11394 GCA_037974365.1 Hydrocynus forskahlii | reverse complement strand
TATTCCAGTATCTCAGCGTTCCTTCAGCCCTTCACTGTCCGGCCCTGCAGTTTCTTCGCTTTGTTTGTTGGTGTTTTCCAGAGCACTGGACCACCCTAGAGGAGGAAAAAAAACAACAACAAAAAAAAAAAAACTCCGTTAGTAAAATTGTAAAACAGCAGCATGAGTGAAGAAATAAAAAAAGGGTGGAAGAGATGCTAAAAAGGCAGCCTTTAATCTCCTCTAACACGTGTTCCTGCTGGAAATACACTTAGCCTACAGTTCTCTGAAGATAATGGACTCTTGTCAAAGGCAATCAATAAGTCATTTTACGCTTTTGCTTTATGAACGAGTACAAAGCACAGCTACTCTTTCTCTCCGGCTCTTTTTCTCCCCAGCCTGGCGGGTCACTCAGGGGTGGGTCGCCGAGCCCATCAGGGACACCGATCGCTCCGACACAAAGAGACGGGGGGTGGGGGCGGGTTGTGGAGGAGTGTGTGATATTCAAGGGGATTGTGAGTAGAAGAGCTTACAATAAATGTTTTCCTTTAGCTAACTTCAGTTTATTTTTGATCATGTGGATATATTTAGACTGGCCTGATGGGATTACAGACTCCTTAAACATTAGCTGGCGCACAAGTTATAATACTATTAGCATATATTCTGGCAGGGACAGAACCATTATTTTTCATTAGTTATTCATGTGATTTTACATATGAGTGTACATTGTGCTGGATTCTGCACTTGATTTTGGGTACCTTGTGGATGTGTGTGTGTGTGTGTGTGTGTGTGTGTGTGTGTGTGTGTGAGTATGTGAGTGTGTGTGTGTGTGTGTTTGTAAGTGAATGTGTGTGTATGCAGATGTTGGATATGTCACAGTGCTAATAAAAGTCTGTACTAATCATTTAGAATGACACAAATAGACACAGCTTGTCAAGATAACGAAATTACTTATCAGTCAAATCCATGAAGAACACAGAGCTATCGGACGTGTTTTTTGCACACTGAAATTTCCATATGACTCACTTAATATTCACTAAAACCACACTCAGTATTCTGTGCTAACAAATACATTTACAGCACGTCCAACATTTGCATTTGAGTTAATTCATTAGTCAGAAAATGTCATATTTTTATTCATCACGTCTGAACAACAAAAAGCCACCTTATATAATTATAATTATAATTATAAAAATAATGTGGATCACCAGACGAGTGTTAGATATTTAAGGAGCTATTAAGTGCTGAAACAGTAACGAGTGCATTTAAAGTTAAAGGACAGTCTAGAATTTGACTCTGCATCACCAACAACCAGTTCGTAGGAGTCAGACCTGCACTGTTACAGATTCTCTCATCTTATTTCACACATTTTCATTTACAGTTGGTCACTCAACAACTTCTCAGTGTTTAACAAGAATAAAAGTAGCTGTAGTCCACACTTCCAAACTCATTTTTTTTCACAGGACACCAGTTACCTTTTTTGACATCATTAACTGGAGGGTTCACATACTTTTCCACAAGAACTATGAGTGTTTTATAGTTGTTCTAAATAAAGACATGAAAGATAAGGGTTTCCTTGTGTTATTATTTTCAGCACATTACATCTGCCAGTGCCCTTGACTTAGATGAAGACCAGATCTCATTACAAATGAATGCAGAAAGCCATGAAATTCCAAAACTTCACGTACTTTTCCTTGCTACTGGGTATGTATTGCGCTTGTTTGTGTTCGTACATGGTCAGTGTATGTATGTATTTTAAATCCGTGATCAGGTTGTGGTTTCCTGAGATTCACTGCGGAGCTGATCAGCGCAGAAGGACTGAGCTCACCTTCGGACGATCTGTGAAGAGCAGGAGTATAATTTTACCACTCCGGGTGAGTCTCCGGCCTCCTGAAACCGAGAGAAACATCGGTAAATGAGAACTACATCGATCCAAAAAAGCACAAGCCAAGACAGACAAGGCCTCAGATCTATTATGCTGCTTGATAACAAATACACAGAAGACGTTTCATTTATTTAACACTAAAGGAAACAGTTTTTCCTTGTGTCTTATGATATTAGTCATGATGATGAGTTTAAACTGAATGTTACAGCTATTTATCAGGCTATTTTTACCATTTTAAAGGGCTCTTAATCGACCTTCAACAGTAAAGCAAGTTAACACAAATCTAGTTAACATTAGAGTTTATGTTTGATCCATTTTAGAAGCTAGTTTAAGTAACTATATGTTAAAGCAGGAGATTAAGCGAAGGCTCGGCTTCTTTACCTTGTCAAACGAAGGCCTTTATATACGGCCACTGCCATCCTCTCAGCTCTGAGGTCAATGGTCAGCTGGTGTCATTTAGAGCTTTAGTGCACTAAGAGATGGGCACATGACCAGAAATGGGAAGAAAGAGCAAAAAAAACAGCAAGCAGAGAAAAGGGAATCGCCCAAAAAACATCTACAGAAAAAAGCCTTTTCTGACCTTAAATTGTTTTTACAATAATACAGTGAATTATGCCACCAAAGCATTCAATGCAACACATCTATAATGTCATGTAATATGCAAACTAGATGTACTTATGGCTTTAAACATGAAATGTGGGATATTAATTAAAATGTGGGATATTTTGGGTAACCCTGCTGCATAGCATTGACATAACCATGTCATGACAATTTCATAAACATGTCATAGACAATGTTCACAAATCATCACAAATAATGTTCCCATTATTCTTTGTGTTTGATAGATATTATATTGCTTGATGTCATGGGGCTATAATACCTTGTAACATAAACTGTTAGAGCATCAAACACTAGTATCTGTCATATTAGATCGCTACTTACGTCTATCTTGTGTAAATATGACTTATTTCTATCACATGCAATAACAGACTCAGTACAGAGAATGACTCCAATTCACGTAACTGTAAGCTATTTATTTTGCATTTGTGTATCTAGCATAGTGTATTTCATATTGAACATTTTCTGTAGAATTTATTTAAGCTTATAACTTCATAGTTATTTAAACATTGTGTCTCTGTGTGACTGTGCTGTCGTAACATAATTTCCTCCAGAATCAGTGGTTTTCCATTTGGAAATGGTAACAAAGGTGTTATATCAATGGACATAACCTGTAATGACAAAAAATGATATAATGTTAGCATATGATATCATATGATAACGATAATACCATGGTTATGTCAACGTAATGCAGCAGGGTTATGGATATTTGTTTTGATATTTTGTCCAGAAAACTGTTAACAGCACTGAGAATGTCACTGCATCATGAGTTCACATAATGTGTTTAGATTACTTATTTTATGCAGAAATTATAATTTCTAATTTAGCACTATTTAGAAAATCCACATTACTTACTAATGCATTATATATTACTTTACAAAACATGTGACTTAAAAAAATAAAATGTTCAAAGAGTATCTGTAAAAAAATTTTATTCGATGCTAAACAATTAAATTCAGTCAATACATCCACAGTAGTAATTATATCATAAAGACATGTAACTATATTTTTCACTTTTTTTTTTTATTCAACATTTTTACATTGATATGCACAATTTATGACATTTTATTATGCGTATCATCTGCTTAAAAAAGATGCATTTAGTTTACATTACATGGCTTTATAATATGTCAGCAAAAAAAGAAGTTCTCTCACACATTATTTTTTTCTTTCAGTTTTTTTTATTTTATTTTATCATCAACCAAGAAGAAGATTAAAGGGCTTACACAAGCTTAGGATGGTTCTACTCAACAGAAATTATTTCAGAAAAAAAGGGTTTTTTTAGCCACCATAGTGAATTTACTTTCACTTTTTTGAAACGTTACGAGACATTTGTGGTTACAGGGGTCGCAGAAACAACAGTCAGATAAAACAGTGGACTGGGAGCTTTTAGAGGAGCTAAACTGAGCCACTATGCTGGTTGAATTTGTAAGAATAACTTGTAAAAGTACAACACTGTTTGGTAATTTGTTAATAATGATTAATTCTTTATTATAGGAGATCAGTCTGGAGAAAGAAAATCTTCCAAACTTTTAAGCAATGGTTTGAAATTGCAGTTCTTCAAACCTCTCCATTATTAATCCCACTACCGTCTTCCCAACTAATTTATCAAAATTACTACATGATTAAAGGAATATGATGTAAAGTCATCCCGAGTGAGTTTGATGTGAAGTTCTCCATTATAGAGTATACTTTACATAAACTTTTCAATGTTTATGTAATCAGTCACACTCAGAAAACACTCAGGAAACATAAATGTAGGTTTATTGATGGGTTTGAATAAAAAGTAAAATGGTTCTATTTGTGTTAAAAATGAGATGTCTGGTTCCATTCACCTCCATAGTAAAATGTCCATTAGTTTCTCTACAATTAATCATTTCACACCAAAACTCACTGTGGATGACTGAATGGCTGTTTAACATCTTAATAATTACATTTTGCAGAGTTTTACAACAATTGTGCAAGACTGAGATCTTAAACCACTGTTTCAGGGTCATTTCGAATACAATATACGACACTGAAATATATGTAGGCGTCAATATACATGTACTTGCAAAAGTATTCACACCCCTGGGAACTGCTACAAATGGCATATGCATTTGATCAGCCAGTACTTTGTTTTGAAACAAAACTGCACATAAATTGTTCATAAAAAGGAACTGGAAGGCAGTTTTCTATACTATATTATTGTCCTTCTCTGGACTAGAATCAGAATCAGACAAGCCAAGAAACATCTCAGCATGTTTAGGATAAAAGTTCTCAGATTTCACTGATTAAGAGACAAATGCAAATTTAATACCAGACAGGCTTGAATATCTTACTAATAATCACAAAAGTGCCTTCCATGTTATTATCTAAGAGTGTCTGTTTCTCATACATCAGCAATTTGACAAGAAGGAGATGTGGCAGAAGGTCAGGAATTAACTGTAGGATGAATCGAATGTAATAGGAAGTGCTTTCGGTGTCATTTGGTGTTTTAAAATGCCAAGAAATCAGCACTTCTTTAGTATAACATTTGTAGCTGAATGTCTCATTGAACCATTTGCTAAGAACAATAGGGTAGACGAAGCACTAGGCAACAGGGGAAAGGCTGGACGTTCACCCAAAGCTTCAGTTCAGTGGTGAGAAAATTATTAAGGAAAGTTACTGAGATACTGAAACATCTGTCTGTCAGCCTTCATAAGGAGATTTTGGGGCAGTTTTGTAGACTTGAAAAGGACGGAGACATCACAATCACTTTGTGCTCAAAAGAAAATGTACTATATATCCAAAAGTATCCACTTTATCAAGGAGCAGGGCTGCCAACATCACTCATGATTGAGATAAATTAATATACAGTAATATACAGTATAGTTCTATATATTCTAAAATTAATTTGACAGAACTTTTATAATGAAGCATGGCTGCCGCCATTGATTCTGCCAAATTAATTTTAGAATGTAAAATAGTTTATTTGTTGATATATTCAAATGATTACCTGAACACACAAACATCAGTTGTTCTGCAAGTTCTGTTTATGAGTTCAGTTCTTCCTTTCTTTTTCTTTCTTTCTTTCTTTCTTTCTTTCTTTCTTTTGTCTTTGATCTACTTCTGTATTATTCTTTCATCAGTGAGATGTATTTATTTGATTTTATTATTTACCTAGAGTTTGAATCCACCACTCTTAGAACATTTTGTGTTTACTGTATTGTGTATATAGTACAGAGTGTTCTGGAGAGGTTTATTTGGACTTTATACTATATTTTATATTGTTATTGTCTTTGATTCTCTGTGTGTCTGTGTAGTCATAACATAAGCAGTTTCTTCTGGGATCCTTTTTCTGATTCTGAAACGTTCACTTGGTTTTATCACAAAATTATACCTAAGCACTGTCTTTAATCTCTTCAAAACTTTATGGTGTTTATTTATTTTGTCAGTATATGTAAAGAGCTCTCAAAAGAAAAGTCTTGCTTTATTTATCTTCTAAAAATGTGTACATTTACCAAGAGTTGGCAGCCCTGCCAAAGACTGTTCAAATGATCAAGAATTCAACAAAATAACTGGACAAAACAGCGCTCACTTTCTCCATTTCTCAGAAGTAAAATGACTGTGTACAACGTCTGAATGTTTTAAAGACATGCTCCTATAAGCCCTTTAATGCTAAGGAACATTGCATTACAAAAAAAAGGGAAAAAGAAAAGAAGTGACACAGTATGTGCATCGAGATTTTTTTTTTTTTTTTTTTTTCGCTAGGTAGGTTTTTCAATGAAGGTAGAATTTTACAAGGGACACACTGAAGCTGATCACTCATCAAAAAAAAAAAAAAAAAAAGCAAGAATCAAGAAAAAAGTGTATATATAAATTTACCTGGCTAAATCTAAATACCTAACACCGCCTTCTACCAGCTAACACCCCCCCCCCCCCACCCCCAACCCCCTCACACGCTCCAGTACTGGTGTAGAAGAATTCGGGTTGGTTATCTACTTTACACATAGTTAGTGATCACAAGCTGAGTTATTGTGGAAGGGGCACCAACCGAACGTCCCCATAAACTCACATCCCCTCCTTCCCCTTCCTCTCTGTGTGTCGTTTTGTTTTTTGTGGTTTTGGTTGAGTTTATTCTAGAAAAAGGAAACAAGGGGAGTCCATAGAAAATCCATTACTTGGGGGAGCACGGACAGGTGCAGCTGACTTTAGAGTTCAGTATCTGGTGTAGGGCTGATCTCTGTACACTCCTTTGGTCGTCCTCGCCGGCGGAGCTTTGTTGCGGCTGTTTGTCCACTCTTCCTGGCCTGAGCGGGGAAACACAGGAGGCAAAGTGTCAGAGTGGACAAATGCTAAAGCTCTAAAACGATCCCTATTCATCAGGCAACACACAAAAAAACCTGTGTTAACTCAGTCAGCTTGAGACTCTGGACATCGTCAGTAAGGCAGACCTGCTGTCCATGCCAAAATTTCAAGCTGGAGATTTGGATCTGAGAAAAGAAATTAAAATCTTAAACATAACTAATAAAAGACCAGAATAACAAAAGCAGCTCTGACACAACATGTTTTGGCTTGACTGGCCATAAACTGTGTGGAGAGAATTGAGTGAGAAACTCTGTTACTGGACTGAGATACACTGGAACATCAAAACCTGATAGTACTATTAGTACCATCACAGTACAGTTTAGATACAGAACGGTTCTTGTATATTTATGGAAGAATGCCTTTTTTTCCAGCATCTACTGCCTGTGAACAGTTCAGCCAAAAGCTGCATGAGCACAACTTTGAGGGGTTTCAGATAAAGTCCATGTTTTTATTACTATTATTATTATTATTATTATTATTATTATTATTATTATTAAATAAAAAAAATTCAACATTATGTCTTTAAAATGACATAATATAGTAGAAATGTCCTTTGATATATTTTCTACTGGCCAGAATTTGCCTTGGCTTGCACTGTTTGAGGTTCTGCCCGCACTGTTGGTAACAGACGGCACCTGTCTGTCAAAACTGGCTCTCCGTCCTTCGCCCGAGCCTTTAATTGGAGCAGAAGATCAAATAACGGCTTGAAAGGAGTTTAGGCTGCCGTCTTTGTTGGGAGAGGTCAGCCATGCCATTAGCCTGAAGCTGGCGCTGCCTCACGCCCGTCCGTGCGGATGAGAGAGGGGCGCTGTCGATGGCTGTCCTCGCGACTTTGGAGCGCCTGCATTTCTCCAAAGGGCCGCCGACAGTGTCCCCTCGCCTTCAGAGCCTTTCAGAGACGAGCCCAAAAGCGATAGTGTTTAATTAGAGAGCTGTCACTCCGGTGCTAAACATGCTCTCTTTTAAAAGAAAAGCCTTCGACCGTGCTAACCTTGTGTTTAGAGAGAACAAGAATGCAAGCGTGCTGGTTAATCGAGAGGTCCTCTTTGAACTGTCAAGCTGTCTGCTCTTTAGAGCACCCAAAATGTCATCTGGATTGTCTCAGTGTGTGTGTGTGTGTGTGTGTGTGTGTGTGGTGTCAGAATGAAAGGCGTAGAGTTGGTGTGGGAGTGAAACAGAAGCACGGGACTAATGAGGGCCAATTTTAGACTGAATGCTGTGGTTCGTTTAAAAACAATATACCATTCTGAATGAAATTTTACAGCATTTTCACACCTGTTGAAACAGCTACATGTATTTCAAGTCGGGTCCATTAGGTATTTATTGTCATTGCAACCATATACACAGTACACGATGAAAAGAAATGCAGGACGTGGTTAGGGAGCTTATTCAGAAATGAAGACGTTGTTTTTGTTCTACTACTGTTTAAAAGGGGAATTCCATAGATTTTTCTAACATGATTAAATGGTTAAGATGTAAACAGACGGGTTTGAAGTGAGACGTCTGACTTTAAAAGATCCATCCCTGAAAGTTCTTACACGCGCTGATTATGATTTTGCTGCACTTTTGTCTGAGATACTGCTTTATAATTGTGGTTTTTACCCTCACTGACATTGCATTACAACATAAACACTCAGAAGAGTGTAGGTTCACTGGTGCATTTGGAGAGTAAATAAAATGCATATATCTGAGACTCGTTCCATTCGCCTCCACTGTAAAGAGTCTGTAAGTTTCTCCACAATTAACCATTTCACACCAAGCCCATTATGACTTTGTTCTTCTCAAACACTGAATTATGTTGAAATTAATTTAAGAAATCAGTGGAATTTATCTTTAATTCCTAATTATTGCAATTCCTTTACAAAAAAAAAACACCAAAAGGAAGACACTCACCGTACGAGTCATAGGATTCCCCACTTAGACCATGACCGTATTCATAGTAGTCATCTGAACTGAAGAGAAAGAAATGAGAGGGTTAATATTAATAATTTAGTGAAGATATCTTAGCAAAATTACTATAAAACAAGACACAATATTCAGCAATTTATAACTCTAGGTAAAATGTGCTTGAAATGCGACACCGAGAAGCAACAAAAATACAATAAGAGGCTGAAATATTCTTCACTGTGACATGATCACTTTTCAATCAGTTCTCGCAAACACGTTATTTTGAGAGAAACTCTGTCTGCTTCTCTTCTCTCATATGAGTTGTATTTTTTTTCTTTTTTCCGGAATGGGACAGGCTGAGTTGGGATCCGACGCTCAGAATCAGACGCTCCCTCTGCCTCCTGCCAGCAATTTCCTGCTGGAGTTTTTTCCATAACGCTAACGTCGCCCCGTCAGGCGGTATGGCCCTATATGAGATGTGGCAGCATTAATGAAAAAAGAGAGGAAAAAACAGAGAGGGAGTATCTTTCCTGGGCTGTTTCACTCACATACACACTCTCACACATTCTCTCTCTCGTTATTCTCTCTTTCTATCGCTCGTCCTGTGTTGGAATCTTTCAGGGGAGGCGTGATAAGTCTGTCTTTGAGAGGTAATTCATCATAGCCACGGCGCGTCTCCACCTCAGCCAATAGCAGCTCGGCTCAACAACCTGTCAATCACTGGTCTGTTGTATAAAAGCCTGGAACCTCAGACACGCTCTTTTGTGCATTTGTCCTTTCGCCTGTCAATCACAGCTGCAGGAGGGGCAAAACATATAAGGAAAACATTGAAGTAAAAAAAAAACAGTAAAAAATAGAAGTAAATATATTATTATTATTATTATTATTATTATTATTATTACTATTATTATTATTATTATTAGTAGTAGTAGTAGTAGTAGTAGTAGTAGTGTTAGTATTAGTATTAGTATTATTTCTATTCTCTGCCTATTTTTGGGCCCGATATATTAAAACTGCTATAAACAAGCTCTGTTCTGATTTACTGTCCTGCATTGTGCCTCATTCACAAAAACCCTTCAGTGTGTTTGGACAGCAATAAGCTTCTGAATTACCTGAATAAGCAGATATATGCAAATAAGTTGGTTTTCATGGCTTCAGAAAATCAATGAGTCCAGAACAGGCAGTTTTTGCAGCTTAGTTTCCATTGGTAGACTGAGGAGTAAATGGTATGTGTTGAGTAACAGTGTTATCATACCACATTCAACTTGTTTATTTCAGAACAGTGAGGAAAATTACTTCTTTTTCTATGATAAGGATGCTTTAACTTCAGACGCATAGTAGGCGCATTTTATTCAGGCGCACTCTATGCCATGCCTTCACTCATGCATACATCTGGCCCTTTACGTTCAGTCGTATTTTCACAGGAACTTTTGCTTGCATTCCATAAAGCTTGTTCAACCTCCCAACTATTGTATGGAACCAAGCAGAGCATACATTAGTTGGCTCACCATTACAAAAACAATCAATGCTTTAAATTAGAAGTTAACCATCCTGCTTTAAAATGTAGATTGCATGGAGCTCCAAATAATGAGCAAGAATGTAACACGGTGATTATTGTTGTTAACTTGCTATTTGAGATTCAATGAGCTCAGGGACAATTCAGCGAAAAATCACATTTACACCATTCTCCGCTTACTAAACACATACCCATTCGATCAAGTCACGTTTGGAGTCCAAACTCTACTTCTTTACCTGGAGCTACGAGGCTACTGTTGCTAAAAGCAATAGAAGTTGTCTGTATAAACATCTACAGAGGTTCTCCCAAATTGATAAAACTGCATCCAGCTCTTCATTAAGGTGGTGCAGGCTTGTGGATGTGGTTTAGGACTCAATATGACTTACTGTGAGCTATAAAATGAACCAAACTTCACTGTAACATGTAGCCATTTCAGACAAACACCAGGGCCGGTGTTCACAGATCACTGTAAATTTTTGTCAGTTGAAAAAGAGACTAGATCAGCACTGCTACCCTTGTGACCTAAAATTATGAAGTCTTCATGTTGAGTCCATCCTATCATACTGAAAATACTAGAGAAACACTCTTCTCTCTCTCTCTCTCTCTCTCTCTCTCTCTCTCTCTCTCTCTCTCTCTTTCTCTCTCTCTCTCTCATACACACACACACACACACACACACACACACACAGTCTGTCTATCATAGCGACTCCCACCACAGAGCTTGAGCAGCAGGAGCTGAATAAGAGTGTGTTATACACACACACACACACACACAGATACATAGGAAGAACTGGGGCAGTCAGATCACACTGCTTTCTCTGTTAGAAAGCAATGCTAATGTCAGAGTGTGTGTGATCGATCACACCACCACTGAACTCAATAAGCTCCAGTCTACTTTACAGCTCAGCCCAGCTCAGTATGCTCACACTGCTAAGTGTTCTGGGAGTGTGTTGATGCTTGTGGTGGTGGTGGTGGTAGTGGTAGTGGTAGTAGTGGTGGTGATGGTGGTGGTGGTGGTGGTGGTGGTGGTGATGGTGGTGGTGGTGGTTGTGGTGATGGTGGTGGTGGTGGTAGTAGTGGTGGTGGTGGTGATGGTGGTGGTGGTGGTGGTGGTGGTGGTGGTGATGGTGATGGTGGTGGTGGTGATGGTGGTGGTAGTAGTGGTGATGGTGATGGTGGT
>JBBPCX010069398.1:0-11395 GCA_037974365.1 Hydrocynus forskahlii | reverse complement strand
TCTCTGAAAGTCCTTCAGGAAGCCTGGAGAACTGTTCCTCAAGAACACATTAACATACAAGAAAGTCTGGATCTCTGTAAGCTGTCACAGGTCAGGTGACGCGCAAAGGTCGTAGAAAATGAGCGCATCACAGGGTATAAAAACAGGAAATGGGATTTCCTCTGCGCTCAGACATTGAGTTCCCCTTCGTCCTGTCAACTCAATCTCTTCACTCACGTGAGTATACCCTTTACCTTGTGTATGATTGTGAACGGAGGTTCCAGTGGGAATCTAAACTCTGTACTAAGAGTGTTCACAGATCAAAGAACGTGTTTAACCAGCCCTCTCGCTTCTGTCCGCGCTTGGGCTCATCCTGCATGCTACACGGGCGATCTACACTTGCAAGGTACGTTCTTGTTCACTTTCACCTCTGTGACAGAAGCAAAATATGATGAAATGACAGAAGACTCAAGGGCTTAAGATTTTATATTTATATTCATATTGTTATTTCATGTTAATTTTAGATCTTCACTGTAAGAAGAAGGGAATGGTGAATGCTGCCATTTTCTATTCCCTTTCTGGAGCGCCTGGACCATCTTATACTGCTTTGTCGTAGAAGTAAGAAAAATACAATACAAATGTAACTAATTGGTTTTGAAGTGTAATGTAACAGTATACACACCTATAAACAATTTTTGGAAATAGCTTGTGTCCAAACCCTCCCAGCATCTTTTCCAGCAGAACCAGTTGTGTGTGATGTTCTGGATCATGTGGAACTTGTGGGTCTCCAGCTGGTCCCTGCAGCTCAATGGGAGAAAGATCTGGAGACTGGGGAGGATGAGACATCCCTCTCTAAACTTCTTGCTCTTCTCTGGACTGGAGAGAATTTTGGCACTGTTTTTCAGAAGCATGGGACTATTATTCTGTAGAAGAATGGAATTTTGTCCAATAACACGTGAACCAGAAGGAATCGTGTGATGTTGAAGAATTTAGCGACACTTCTCCTTATCTTGTGCCTCTGACGTGTTCTAAAACGTGTTGTAAAAGAGAGCTTCCGCTCCTTTAACACTTTTATGGATCTTTTAAAGTCGTAACAGCAGTCGCTCAGTGGTTCTCAGGCTCGTTCGCCCCAGGCCCGGTTATGTCAGGTCAGAAGATGAGGTGGGAATTTCTCCTGACAGCTCGCGTTGCAAAAACATGTTCACAACTTTCACAACTGCAACGTCACATAAACGCCACAGGCCAAGAGCAGGACTCCAGCGGGGAGTTTGTCTGTTTGTTTATAGCAAGACTGTGTAGGTTTAACCAAAATTCTGGTACATTTTTGCAATGATGCAGCGAGAGTTTATAGAAAATTCCCTTCTTATGACATATACTACCAGTCAAAGGTATTGGCACTGAGATTTTCTCCATTTGCATGTTACCCATTTAACATTTACTATGAATACACTCAATATTCTTTACTAACAAAAACATTTACAGTATTTTCACCATTTGAGTCCCTTTATTAGCCAGAAAATGTCTTTGTTTATTCATCACTACTGATCTATAAAAAACCAAGGTGTTAGATGTTTAACAAGCTATTAAGTGCTGAAACCATAACAAGAGCATGTAAAGTTAAAGAACAGTCTAGAATGTGACTCTGTATCACCAACAACCAGTTAATAGGAGTCAGACCTGCACTGTTGCAGATTTTCTCATCTTAGAAAGGAAATTTGTTTTATTTACAGTTGTTCACTCAGCAACTTTCCGGTGTTTACAAGTTTCTTCAGTTTCTTCAGTCTCAATCGAGTTTCTTCAGTCTCTGTTATTGCTTTCTTTCATCTTGAGCTCTCTGCAGGTTTATGGAGTGGCAAAATCACCACAATATTGTTCTGAAATCACCACGTGCACCTTTAAAGAATTAGCGCTGTGCCTTTATTCTCGTTTTTATTTGCGGCGTGGACGTTTTTATGGCGGCTCTGGTGCTGCTGGTGTTAACAAGAATAAAAAGACAGGCCGGCAGAGGCAGTGTGATGCTCTGGGTGATGATCTGGGAGACCTTGAGTCCTGCATTCATGTGGATGTTATTTTGACACCTTTTTCAGCAGGAATCCCCCCCACACACACACACACTGCAAACACTGTTCAGGAGCCATTTGAGGAACATCACAAAAAGTTCAAGGTGCCTCCACACTGCCCAGATCTCAGTCCAATCGAGCTTCTGTGCAGGACAGACTACTTTGATCCATGAAGGGTCCAACTCCCAGAACCACTGACCTTCAGAGGTCTTGAGTCCATGCCTCAACGAGTCAGAGCCGTTCTGAGGGCACAAGGAGAACCTGCACAATATGAGGCAGGCGGTTTTAATGCTATGACTGATCTGTGTCTATAGTCACTTTCTTACCTATTCATATATTGTCAGTATAGTCCATAAATATGAGGCGTGTACATTCCATTGTCTATAAACTATCAGTTAGAACTTGTGAAACTGAGATTTCTTCAGTCTCTGTTATTGCTTTCTTTCATCTTGAGCTCTCTGCAGGTTTATGGAGTGGCAAAGTCGCCACAATGTTGTTCGGAAATCACAACATGCACCTTTAAAGAATTAGCGCTGCGCCTGTATTCTCGTTTTTATTTGCGGCATGGAAGTTTTTATGTCGGCTCTGGTGTTGCTTCTCATCTTACCTCACCCAGGATGCCTCAGAACACCAGATCCTCCGGAGCAGAACTAGCCTGGTAAAATGGTGTTATTTTTGTGAAAAGGTTGGAAATGAGGAGGTAGTGCAACTTTGCTCATGTACAATAAATGGCCAGCGTACACAACCATGCAGCACTGTTTAAAGACTGTATATACTGTGTATACATACATATATATATATATATACTGCCCTTTCAAAATTTTAGAACAAGAAAACATTGGAAACACAAATAACTAACTTGTTTTGAAGCATAATGTAACATGCACTGTAAATGCAATTTAATGGATGTGAAAGTTCATGTACACTTTTATAACAGCAGCATAGATTTGCCACATCATTTGCTACAATTTTTGGAAATAACATGTGCCCAAAATCTCCCCAGAACTTGTGGTTCCAGCTCACCCCTGCAGCTCAATGGGAGAACGATCTGGAGACTGGGGAGGACGAGGATAAAATTTTGGCCCAATTTTGATGAAGTTTGGGATCATGATCATGTTGAAAAATGAAATTTAGCCCAGTGATCCGTAAACCAGAAGGAACTGAGTGATGTTGAAGAACTGAGTGATACTTTTCTTTTCCATGATCAACACAAACTGAAAATCAGTCACTAAAGACAGACCTGATGTGTCTCTTCACCACCTATAGTTTAAGTCTTTGTGGCTAAATAAAGTGTTACTACAGACAATAAAACATTGAAAACCAGTCAGTTACATTTGTTTAAAGTGTTTCTAATGCTTTCTTGTAATAGCATTTTGAAAAAGTGGCATGCTGTATATTTTTTAATCTGAGGGTGGGCCCAAACCTCTGGCCTGAATTCTGCCAGGCTGCTTTCACTCTTTTGAGCCTCTTCTGTTCACTAATGATTAACAAATAGGGGTCAGAACTTGTTCTCCTGACCACCAACCTCACGAAATCAGTCCTTTTAGCCATTTCATTGATCCACAATGTACCTGAAGTGTTTTTTCAGTACTATTTATGTACTCACAGCTTTCTTCAGTCACATCTGGAGCCAGGAGACATCACCTGATGAACTGAAGCAAATCTCCTCAAAGGGTAAGGTGCAGCTTCCTCTGGAGCCACGGCTGGCAGTTAAAGGCTCTAGATGATTAGTAGCACATCCCAGGTCTTTAACAAGGAGGCTTCAAAGGTCTGTCCTGGGTGGGCTGAGGCTGAAAACAGCTAGCGTTAGCCTCCCGTTAACAGTCTATGTGGGACACCCTGGACCATGAGTGGTTTCAAAATGTTGACAGATGTTAAACACTGCAATGGCCTTACATGTAAAGCAAACTTTGGCCTGTAAATTACCTGAAATAACCTGTTTGCTCCAATGGTCCCTTAAGATCGTAAAGGCTCCACTGTCCTGTAGCTAGTGCCTTACCTAAATTAGCTCTAAGATGGGCTTCTTTATGAGAAAAATGACTGAAAACCACTGGACTTTGTCATAAACAAACATGTTCTAAAGCTGGTGTGCCACTGTGAGCAGTTTTCCCTCAAGTGTCACTGGATCGTCTGAACTAAAAGTACGAACAATGCTATCATTTGCTACAAGCTGGTAGATGCTGAAGTCGTATGAAAGTCATCTGCTTGTGAACCTCATCTCATTTTCATCTGTAAAATGAGGACGAGGTCTGTTTTGGTATTGGGCTGCATTCGATTTACATTCCAGTGGAGGGATAGCCACTGTTCACAGTATTTTATAAAGCGAAGTGAAGTGACCATTTGTCATACGTAAACACACCACAGCACACAGTGTGAACAGAATGAAATTCTTTCTCTGCGTTTAACCCATTTAACCGATTTAACCCATTTAACCCATTTAATCCACGGAACCAACTGAACCAGTTGAATCCATTTAACCCATTTGACCCACTGAACCAACTGAACCCATTCAACCCATTTAACCCATTCACCAAGTGAAGCAGCGGGCAGCCAGGAACACAGCGCCCGGGGAGCAGTGTGTGGGGATGGGACCTTGCTCAAGGGAACCTCAGTGGTGCCACCAGCAGTCCTGGGATTCAAACCCACAACCTTCTGGTTACAGGGGCAACTCCAAAACCACTAGGCCAATTTTGTGCAGTAATGTATCTGCAGATAGAATACTGGACTGTTACTGTGTGTACGACTGATTTAATGAGACACATATTAGACAGAAATACTAATAAACAGTGTTTACTGCAGCTTTCACTACTATTGATGCTTAAAGCTTCTTGGATTTTGAGGTTGGGGTTGCCAAGGTTCCTCCAACTTTCTGAACCAGGAATCTGACTTTAAGGCGACATTCCAGTGGAAGTTTCATACCAGGAATGTAGAAATTCAGTCTTCCCAGTTTGAATGGAGTGCATGATTAGCTTCATAGATGTTGTTCTCATTGTGGTTAGTGAGGAATGTGTGGCATTAAAGATAAATTCCTCAGATTTTTAAACTTTTGATTAAAGCATGTGGTTTGATGTAAAATCAAAGGAGAAGAATCAAAATTGTTCCCAGTGGTTTTGAATGGAACCAGACATCTTAAAGAGGTTAATGCTTCTGAAAGACATTGTTTATGATAGTTTTGAGAAGGTTCAGCCTAAAAATTGTTTCAAATGCTTTCATGTTGGCGGGATGCATACAGGCTATTATGAGGCAAAATAGTCCCCAAAGAACTCATTTATTTAGTTATACCACGGTTTAATCATCGTTGACATTACATATAAACGGTAAAAAGTCTCTAGTAGATTCTCTGGTGTGTTTGAATGATGTAAAATCGTTATGACCTCTGGTTCCATCCATCACCACTGTAAAGACATCTGCCAGTATTTGAGTTTCCATTTCATATACTGAATAAAACAATTCAGGACATCTTCATAATTTAATTTGTATCACTGCATGAACGAACACAGGAATTTTACAAATCTGTGTACATTTCTCTGTAATATGGCCAGGAATAGGACCTAACAGAAAACGACTGCATGGCAGGACCTCTTGGCTTCATGATTTTCACTTCTAAATCATCATATACTTGTTTCAAACTCCTACAAACTGTCAATCCTCACTTATGTACAGGGTTGCCAGGTTTTTGTGTTCAGAACAGTCCTCATTGTGTTTAAAAAGTATTATATGTGTGTATAATATATACACTAGAAGTCATTTAGATTTAGATTTAACATTTAGATTTAACATTTGACATTTAGATTTAGATTTAACATTTAGATTAAACATCTAACATTTAGATCTAACATTTAATATTTAGTTTTAGATTTAACATTTAGATTTAGATTTAACATTTTAGATTTAGATTTAACATTTAGATTTAACATTTAACATTTAGATTTAACATTTAGATTTAGATTTAACATTTAGATTTAACATTTAACATTTAGATTTAGATTTAACATTTAGATTTAACATTTAACGTTTAGATTTAGATTTAATATTTAAATTTAACATTTAACGTTTAGATTTAGATTTAATATTTAAATTTAACATTTAAAAATTGCGCAGCAAGAAAATGTACCAAAACATAACACTGTTTTTTTTTAACACATTTAGCTCTAAATGTGAGAAAACTGTGTGATCATTGCGCTAAATGATGAAAAAATGACACCTCTACATTTGTGAAGCTGTTTTAACAAATGGCACCCCATATATCCATACATATATATGTATGTATCCAATATTATTACTGACATGGTATTTAAACCTATACATGCTTAGTAATAAATGTTTTTTTTTTAAACTCCTTGTAAAACAGTATTTGAGAAATGGAAAATAAGTGCAAATTAATAATTCAATAAAACTTAACAGAATATTTTCAATGTATAATTTGTGTCACTGAATGAGCCACTCAGTAATGCAGAATTTTTTTTTATCTTAGTGGTTCTATCAATTATCTGTGTTTTCATGAAGCTCCTTACTTCCCTTTTCCTTAGAGTTTTATGCAGCTTTAGGTTCCTCGGTGGAGCTGCCCTGTGCGGACGGAGCACATGGTTCAGAATGGAGACGAAATGGATTAGCGGTGGGTTCAGGCCCCGTTCTAAACCTACGCAATGCCAGTCTTAAAGATGAAGGCTCCTACACTTGCCACGGCCCAAATGGAGACCTAATGGAGACCCAGCACCTGAAGTTGGGCTGTGAGTGGGGTATTTGTTGAATGTGGTGTAAAAAATGATGGCATAAGTGATATGCATTAAATCCCCATTGAATCTTCTCACACAGATGCTCCTTCTCCACCAGAGGTGCAGTGCTGGGCTCCTATTTATCCATTAAAGGCTTTGTGCTCCTGGACTCTGACGCCAGACCCTGTACTGCCCACTCATTACATCGCCACCTACTGGTAGCAGTTGAAAACTCAGTGTACTTTAGAGGAGTAATATGACCTAAATCTGTCCTCTATACCCCAAATGTAGTCAATCAGTCCAGACATGTTTGGTGTCCAAAGCTTGCTTCTAATATATATATATTTTTTATATATATTTTTATATGCAAAATTAAATAATTCAAAAGTAGTGTATTATGAGGTGCCATTTGTTCATAATGTTCACACAGTTTTCACACATTTACAGCTAAATGTGTTAAAAAAACAGTGTTATGTTTTGGTACATTTTCTTGCTGCATAAATGTTAAATGTTAAATTTAAATGTCAAATCTAAATGTAAATGTTAAATCTAAATGTAAATGTTAAATCTAAATCTAAATGTTAAATCTTAAATATAAATATTGAATCTAAATCTAAATGTTAAATCTAAATGTTAAATCTAAATGGACGCTTTTAGCTCTGAATGTGTGAAAATTGTGTGAACATTGTGCTAAATGATGAAAAAATTACACCTCTAAATTTGTTAACAAACGGCACCCCATAATGTATGGTGCACTTTTATTACTGCTATATGAACAAAAGTGCAATAACATTTGGTTTGCACTTTAAAAAAGTAAGGAGATTTTACTTAAACATGAATGTAATCAAATCAAATATTAAACCACAGCTATTTACCACTGCAGGGCACAGTACAAAAACACCAACAAAATCGAGGGAGCCGGGGTACATGAGAACACATGAAACTACAAAAACACAAGATCCAATGGATAACAAGGACAGCAAACACAAGAAAACCAACACAACTGAAACCAACACAACTGAAACTACCGAAGCAGGCACTACAAAACCAAACCCCTTAATTTTACCTCTTAAAATTGCCTTTATTTTGACCTTAATTTCTCATATAGGAAATTAAGAAAATTAAGGGGAAAAGGGCACAGGTGATTAAGGAGTAAAACTACTGAATTTTTCTCTTACTTTTTCAAATTTGTCCCTAACAGAGCCTCCTGAATTAACACGTTCCATTTAAGATGAAGGGGTTTCACACTCATGCCTTAAATCTAATTTTAAGGTAATATTAAGTAGTCGGTTTCACAAATTAACAACCCCTTAATTCCAATGAAGGGGTCTGGTATGGAAGGGTTAAGCACATTTTAAGTACATTGTGTTTGGTTTACAGGGGAAATGAGAAAACACCTAGGAAGGGGCGGAGTCAGGACCTAGACACAGGTAAACAGGATAACAAGGGGGCGGGGCTAAAGCAAGGCTGAGCCCAAAACAGATTCACCTGGATCAGACACAGAAACAACTTCACATGGAGAATGTAAACAACAACACAGGCAAGAAGACAGGACAACAACAGAACATTACAAAATCCAAAAAACAGGGAAAGGACAGGGAGAATGTGTGGAAGTGAGGAGAAGGTCATCCCATCAAACCCACCAAAATCACCAAATTTTGACTACCCAACAAAAACACTTCTTCCCCATCCAACCAAAATCCACCTCGTCTTGTGGGAAAACACAGCTTGTGTTTGTGGGCTGTGGCGTGATATGACCCACTGTTGTCTATAAAAACAGCAGAAGCCTGTAGTTTATCTAATAATAATAATAATAATAATAATAATAATAATAATAATAGTAATAACAATAATAATAATATTACATTTTATTTTTAGAGCACTTTAAAAGGTACTCAAAGACGCTTTACATAAAATTAAAGATACAATAAAATTGAAAATTTACATTAAAAACACCTATATACAATCAAAAGGTTTAAAACAAAACGTATTTAACCTTACATAAGGAAACCAGACAAGTAAGAACAAATGAATGAAACAGATGAACTCATGCATGTGGGTGAAAGAACAGTGGTTTGAGGCTATAAGCAGATTTGAAGAGGAGGGTTTCGAGGAGAGACGTGAAGGTTGCCAGGTCTGTGTGGTGTCTGATGGGTTGTGGCAGGGAGTTCCAGAGGGGCGGGGCTACAGAGAAGGCCCGGTCACTCCAGGCTCGGTGCTTTGTCCTCACAGGTTATCTTTACCAAACATTCTGTCCAGTCAACCACATTTGGGGTAAAGGGAAAGGTCTGGCAGATCAGTACATTCGCTGTGGAGCACTTCTCTATTTGACCTTTTGACCTTCTCTTGAATGCTGATAGGTCTTCTGGCGATGGGGACCCGGCTGTCCACTCGTGCCACAGCCAGAGAGAACACGACAGGCGATGTGTGCTACAAGATCTAGAACTCTTATCACAAGGGTCAGTCCTGGTCAACGTCACCGCTGTCAACGCTCTAGGGAGCGCAACCCGCATCCTGTCTGTCATTTTAGAGGACATAGGTAAGATCAGATATCATTAATTTCTTAAATGAATCACTCAGAATCACATTTCTCTCACTATCGATGTAGGCAATCAGTTTCTTTCAAAATCTTACTTTAACAACAGTGTAGTCTCTATAGTAACTCAATAGTATGGTCCATGCTTGTGTTATTGGTGTGACTGCATCAGCAATCACACTATAGTTCTTCTTAAGTTTTATTATTATTATTTTATTTTTGAGCTGGAATTTGGTGCCTCTTCTCTCCTGACAGTGTTTTGAAATACTGGTATGATTCCATTGCCAAAACATCCATTAACATCCCGAAGGATGTGTGTGTAATCACATTTTTGATCATTTGATTCGATTTTTGTGGTCAAGTCACCTCCGTCATGTGTGGCAAGAGAGAGCGGAGGGGCGAGTCTCCTTAAAAGTGCAGAGAGGAGAGAGATGTCACTGCTATGGTAGCCGGAAAGGGACAAAATACAGAGCAACAAATCAGTCTTGCTGAGCTAAACACACGGCAAACTCAGAAACAGACTGGTCAGTTGGGTTTAGTTGATCAGAGCTCTGAACGCTTTTGTCACCCATTTTCGGGCAAAGGAGCAGTTCACTCCACCCATTTTCAGCCGTCCTTAATCATTAATGGCTTGGTAAGAGAGCAGGTTAACACATCCCTCTCTGGTTCAGCGGTAAAACAAAGAGAGTCAGAAAAGGTGCCAGTTCGAAACCCCACTGTGAGCAGAATGTTTTTGCGCAATCTTTTTTTGCCATAAAACCAATGTTTGTGTGTCTTCAAACACTGGTTTTATAGCAACCATGCAATCACATTTCACATTTTCTTCACATTTAACTGCATTTCATTTTTTTTGCCAGACTATTCCTTTAAAAATGTCTCCTGACATACATATCCTTCCCAGTTAAGTCTTCTCTTGGTCTGCAGTGAAGCCGGATCCCCCTGTAAACGTGAAGGCCACAGCTTTGCCAGGCAAGAAGGTCTGTGTGCAGTGGGCTCCTCCACCAACGTGGCCAGACCCTGTGAACTTCAGTCTTAAATACAAAGTGCACTTCTACTGGGGCAAACCTAACTTGGCTAACATCGTAAGTCCAATCTGAAAGGCATGTCTGAGCCAAATATGCTAATACATGCTAGCAAGCAACATTAGCATTGCTCACGTGTTCCAGATGGGTCCCTATGAGTCGGACAGCATGGTGCGGAGCGGGCTTGTGGCTGGAAGGACCTATCAGATCCGAGTGTCTGCCAAGGACTTCCTGGACTACGGTCAGAGCAGCGAGTGGAGCGACCCTGTGAACATAACTGTAGCTGACGGCTGAGCTATGCGACCACCTGACCACGCGGAGCCAGCCAAGGTAAAACTAGAGGCTTCAAAGAGAAGATCTTTGCCATTTCTAGATTATTATACATGGAATATGGAGAAAAGTGTGTTAGCCATGTAAAATCCTCACCACTTGTAAAAATGAGGTACAGTGTCATTTTTATGAATCAGATTTAGAAAATAAAACAACTTTAAAAAAGATTTGCTCGTCCATGTCGTGATTGAGGTTGCTAGGCTACAGGAGCGCTGGCGAGACTGACGCTGCTCCGTCTGGCATGGTTTTATTTGGCTTTTTTTTTTATTTAATGATTTATTGTAAATATTCATCCTTTCAATACATAGTATTGTATTGTCTATGTTTCACTATTACTTTTTACTATTTTTAACTATTTTTAACTATGGAGAGAACATAGCAGACCGCCCACAAATCCATCGGAGGTAAGGCGCCCAGGAGGCAGCTGTGGCCACAAAGGCGGCTCACAGGAGCGCGCCGGCCACCGGCGGCGTGAGGAAACCTCACTATTACAGGTCCGACACCGTGGCTCTGAGAGAGATGCGCCGATACCAAAAATCCACGGATTCGCAGGCTGCCCCTCCAGCGCCTAGTGCGTGAGATCGTTCTGACCTCAAGACCGACCTCCGCTTCCAGAGCTCTGTTCAGCGAGACTAACCTGGTGGGTCTGTTCAGCGAGACTAACCTGGTGGGTCTATTCAGTGAGACTAACCTGGTGGGTCTGTTCAGCGAGACTAACCTGGTGGGTCTGTTCAGCGAGACTAACCTGGTGGG
>JBBPCX010069397.1:0-11396 GCA_037974365.1 Hydrocynus forskahlii | reverse complement strand
TGTGTGTGTGTGTGTTTGTGTGTGTGTGTGTGTGTGTGTGTGTGTGTGTGTGTGTGTGTGTGTGTGCGTGTGTGTGTCTGCCTGTGTCTGCCTGTGTGTGTGTCTGCCTGTGTGTGTGTCTGCCTGTGTGTATGTGTGTGTCTGCCTGTGTGTGTGTCTGCCTGTGTTTGTGGGTGTGTGTGTGTATCTCTGTCCATGTGTATCTTTCTGTCTCTGTGTGTCTGCCTGTGTGTCTCCGTGTGCCTGTTGGTGTGCGTTGAGGCTGTAAGGATTATGAGGCATTTGTAAAGCCAGGAGAGTGTTTTATCAGCTTTGTTGTAATAATGTTAACAGACTACACTTGGGTTTCAGTGAAGTGAGGGTGGTGACAGAGCTAGAGCTGCTAATAATCCTGAAAGCTTATCTTTGATAGCAGATATCAGCATTACATTAGCAGCAGTAATTACTGGTGTAAACAGGTTGGGGAAAGAAAAAATTATTGCTTTACTTTGCTTTTCCAGGTTTTGTGTTATTTGTTGTGGCGGTTCTTCCCACAGCAAACAGCCTGGAGGCCAGGAACCTTGGATGATTTGCATATTTTACTGCAGCACTCCATCTATATCATGCATAGTTGAACCAAAGGGGGCACTGCAGAATCTGAGCTGACCAGAATAACGTTATTTTGACATTTTGTAAAGTGCCAAAACCTTCAACATGACCTGTCGTTTATTTTAACAAAACAAAATATTTAAATTTGAATGAATGAATGAATTTCACTTGTAGTAAAAACCATTGGGATATAAAATCAAATATTTGTAAAATATTAAAATATTTGATCAGTTGATTTCATATTATTTGATCTAAAAATCAGTTTCAGAATGGTCATATCTGTGGGACTCATCTGTAGAGAATGGTATTGGACCTGGATCTCTCTAGTCCAGTCATTTGCATACGGCTGTGTCAGCAGAGGCTAATTCAAGATTGTGTACACATGCAACAGCTCCTTCAAAGACAGTGTGTACTTGCATGTGTGTGCGCGCGTGTGAATGTGCTGGCACGTACATGAGGAAAAGGGTGTGTCTTAATAAAATGAGTGATGAAGCACTCTTCTGCCAGGTTCACTGTGCTTACTCTGCATCTCTCTCCCTCTCCCTCGCTCCTTCCCTTCTTCCCTCCCTCCCTCACTTCTTCTCCGTACTGCGTCTGATTACATGCAGAATCACACGTGTTTACTCAGCTGTGTGAAAGCGGAAGCTACAGCAGTGCTAGAACTGTACCTGTGTGCTGAATTTGAATTAAGCCAATTAAAAGGGGCCTTAAACCCCACTTACTGAGGTTTCTTAGGGAGTAACCTTTAAAATTCCCTAAAATGGAGTTTATTGAATGTATAGAAAGTTAAATAAGCAATATTGATTATTTTGCAGCAACACTGATGTGCTATCCATTTTGTGGAGCACACACATTAGCATTTCACAACCGTGTCGGCGTCACTGCTGTGCTGCTGAGAATGCTGTGCGTGCTCACTGGTGGTCTGTGGGGGTTCTGACCACTGAATCAGAATCAGAAAACTTTCTTCATCCCAGAGGAAACTGCTTATGCTACGACTGCACAGTCACAGAGACACAGAGACAAGAACGACATATAAGCAAATATAAAACTCTCCAGAAAATACAATAAACATTCTCCTATATGCTCATATGCTGTGGTCCATGAGAGAGGTGGATATAAATACTATAGGTAGTTTACTAATAATACAAACAGTGGTTCTATACCGAGTCCATTATTGCACGCAATAGTGACATAAGTAGTGATATTGCATGTGATTATCAATATCACATAATAAAATATTGTGCATAATGATAATGATGAATGAGGTAAAGGAGGGAGAGAAGCAGATGAACTACAGTCTGTAGTTGTAAAGTGTGCCTAAATGGTGGAGTGGAGCTGATAAAATGGACTGAGAGTAAATACATGAAGTGGCTTGGCGTTTTACGCATACACAGTTCTCTGAATAAATATGCAAAAAAGCTTATAAGTACATATTTCTTTGTAGAAGAAGACTAAAGTACTATTTGGACACAATTAATTTTACACAGGGCGGTATTGCAATTATCAGTCCATCTTTCCACTTTTGATGGCTTATATGTTCCTACATCTGTACTGTTATGACAGTTTTTTTTCTGCACTATACAATGAAGTGGTGAAATAATCCCAGATTAGAAAAATTCTAGGGGTAAACAATATGGTAAACTATCTTGATACTTGAAGCAGGGCTGCTTTTTATTTTTATAGAGTTACATTAAAAAAATACAATAGAAACTGAATGCAGATAATATTTATTTAGCATTTCATTCTCTGCACTACACTTCTGCAATAAAATATACAGTTGGTCAGTGTTTCAGCAGTAGAGACTATTTGACAATACGCTCGGAAGAGATTATTGAGACACTGAAGGTGAAGATAATGATAAATAATCATCATTCAGACCAGCTATTTTAACCCTGACATAAACAGGCATTCTTAATGTTTTCCTATCCTGTGAGGGACAGGTTTTTATATTTTTTTCACTTGAGGTAGGGTTGTCTTTTTATTCTCTGTGATCTACCTCCAGTGTACGATTCAACATATTAAAATCGTACACTGGAGGTTCACCCAAGCGTGTTACATTGGAACTCTGCCAACATCACAAAAAATTAAATGCAGAAATAAACACATTATTAATTTTTATGTTGCAACATTGCTTGAAGGACATGTACAGGAAATATATCCTACTGGAACTGGTCGGAAGCGCGCGCGTGTGTGTGTAACAGTTTTTCTTCTTTAGTCCACAGAGGCAGACTATGAGCGCGTGCCGGTCGAGGCGTATGGCATGGCCATGCTGAAGGGAATGGGCTGGAAGGAGGGCGAGGGCATCGGCCGTACCTTCAAACAGTAAGACAAATCTAAAACAATTTAATCTCTTGATCAAAGAGTAGAATAATCCTGTACTTTTTTTTACTACGAGCAGAGTACTTCTTGGATGTTGAAGTGATAAGTGATGATTTATTATGCTGTAAGTAAGCAGCAGCTTTTCTGCATTAGGAAGGTTTATCAGTGAAGTGTGAGAGAATGTGAGGTTATAGGAGACGCCTGCTGTCATAAGAATGAAAGTTGTCCTCTTTTGTGACCAGTTTGAGTTTTGTGTGTGTGTTCATGCTCATATTAGGATGTTCATACGGGGAAAGGGGCATTAATGACAAGAGATTATGTTTTCATGTCACTAATTCAGTGAGGAATTATATGGGTGTGCCGGTGGGATGGAAGCTTTTGAAGTGGCAAGTCCACACCCTTTTTAATCTCGTATGCAAAAAAGCCCATCTGTGCTCATACAAACAGGCTGGAGTTCAGACTGCTCTTTACGGGGGCTTATTGGGAGAGGAGGGTAGCTGATATTTGTTACTGTGAGCAGAGTGCATGTGTGCTTTTCTCTCATGATACGTGAAAGTTTTGTTGGCTTTTAACCCTTCAGAGTTTGACTTTTTTATTGTAACTATGCTACATTTTCAAATCAAGCTGTTACATATATATGAGGTATAGTTACAGTGTTATGCTGAATTAGGCTATATTTACAATTGATTTACATTTATGTCTGCGTTTTTGACGTTTTTGATTTTGTTTTGATGTCAGACATTTGCAAAGACATGGCAGAAATGTAAAGGTTGGGGACTCCTGAGTGGCAACGCTTAGATACACTGATCAGCCACAACATTAAAACCACTGGCAGGTGAGGTGAATAACAGGGATTACCTTCTAAAAGTGGCACCTGTCAAAAGATTAGGGAACAAGTGAACAGTCAGTTTTTGTAGCTGATGTGTGTCCAGCAGGTAAAATGGACAACCGTAAGGATCTGAATGACTTTGACAAGGGCCACATTTTGTGAAGGTTTGATGACCGCGTCAGAGGATCTCCAAAATGACAGGTCTTGTGTGGTGTTTCCAGTGTGCAGTGCACGGTACCAAGGAAAAGTGGTCCAAGGAAAGACAACCGATGAACTGACGACACAGTCATACTTATTGAGGCAGGCCTGTCTGATCTCATCCCACAGAAAAGCTACTCTAGCTCACATTGCTGAAAAAGTTGATTCTGACTATGATAGAAAAATGTCAGAGCACACAGTGGCTGCAGATTGGTCAGAGTGCCCATGCCGACCCCAGTCCACATGATCATCAATACTGGACCATGGAGCAATGGAGGAAGGTGGTCTGGTCACAATTCGCCAGTTCTCTTTTACATCATGTGGACAGCCAGGTGTCTGTGCATCAGATGGCACCAAGATCCACTATGGGAAGAAGGCAGCGGTCTTCCAGGTCGTGGCCTATTTCAGCTGGATAATGTGCCCTCTCATCCAGCTTTCAGGAATATATTCAGGAATGGTTTCGGGGACATAAATAGTTCAAGTTGTTCACTTGACCTTCAGATTCCACAGATCTCAATCCAATCAAACATCTGTTGAATGTTCTGGACAAATTAGTTCAATCCATGGAGGCTGGGTGGTTTTAATGTTACGGCTGATCGATGTAGCCCGCACTGCACGAAATCTGATTAAAAAGGAATAATGAAATTAGCAGTAGTTCAGTGCTCTAGATGCACATCATGTGCTCAGAAATCATATTGTGGCATAATGTAATTTATCATGATTACAATAAATATTGTCCAGCTCTAGGCATAAGTGCCTAAGCATTGACCCTATTAGGAGATTATGAGTTTAATCCCTGGCCACAGCCATTTGTAGAACTTGGCCTTGCTGTGATTTGTTTGCATGAAAAATGTCACAAGCCCATGTCTTGTTTCAGTTGAAATGATTTTTTGTTTTGTTTTTTTGGCTTTTTCAGTGGTACCCTTCATACTCTTACTCTCTCGCTCTCGCTCTCTCTTGCTATCTTTCTTTCTGTCTTTCTTCCAGAGATGTTAAGCCTATAGAACACCAGTTACGGCCTAAAGGCCTGGGTCTGGGGGCTGATCGCTCTGCTATTAAGGATCTAGAACCTTCAGGGCCTCGGCGGCCTCCTAAGCCCGGGGATGAGAAGGGGAAAGAAGACGAGGCACTGGTGCTGGGTCCTGGAGGATGTGTGCAGATCCAAGGAGGGGCCCATAAAGACTTGTATGGAAAGGTAAGGATTGTTGCATCAATCACATATTTCCAAAGTAAAATACAAATCAAATATGACAAGCAGACAAACCTTCAGATGTTTCCATTTACAGACATTCATATCCATGTTGTTCCAGCAGATGATTGCATACTGATGGTGTAAACCAGAAAAATAAATCTTATTTTAGTGCTTGTTCTACTGCTTAGTTTCTCTCTCTCACTCTCCCCTTTTCTCTTTTTTGTCTCTCTTAGATAGAAGGTGTGGACCCAGACAATGCCAGAGTGGTGGTGAAACTGGCCATCGGAGGAAAGTCAGTGACCATCAGCCAGCACTCCCTACGCTTGGTCGCTCATAAAGAATATGACAAATATAGCAAAGACCTCAGTAAGTCTAGGACTTTTCCACCAATATATCTGTGGCTTCTCCAGCACTTTCATTTTTCTGCTTGCGCCCAATTTAGGCAATCAGCAAAGATGGGCTTTCTATATAAATTTCAGAATTACTAATTAAGCCAGTGTAGCTAACAAGCAAGGTTAGATCATATCTCACTAAATGGCTGCCTATCTCATATTTGGTCCTGGAGTGTTTCTACTCTGCATGCACTGGTGTTTTCTCTGATCTGCCATTCCTTCTGTTTAACTCAAGCCCTTCTTTAGCTGTAATTTGTGTTAAAGCAGGGATATCTCAAAACTGTGAAGAGCAGGGGTAGTCTGGAAACAGGGTTGGGAAATACTGTTCTGGAATGTTGGCAAGAGGTTTGACTAGACAGAGAAACCATCGGAGAACTGGTTCTACTATGACAGATGCCGTTTTGGGTTGCAAATAGGGCTGTTTGTTTTCACCCAAAACAGCACTGCTTCATCTTTTATTTTTGTAATCACAAACAAGGTCTGGAATGCAAGCTTTTCTCATGGGCCGTTCTTAGGGATCCACTTATGAGCCTTTATATCAAAGACAGGTTGCTGGTAAGAAGTATTGCTTCGAGTTTGTTGCGATTCTATAAATACATGAGTGTTTTAAATAGCACAATAACTCCATGAGTTCACATGAACTACTATAAGGGTGCTTTTTTGTTAGTATTGTGATCATACTGATATTGCTTAGCAGAGAGCATTCGCATATAGTGAAAAAACGCGTCGTTGTGAGGTGGTAAAAAAAAATGCCTATTTTTATAGTGTAAACCCTAAATATGCTCCCAAAATACTTTAATTGCATTTTAAACTCAGCTTAATATATTACTCTTAAAGAAAATGTAAAAGTAAACCCGTATCCGTACTGTACAGTTTACACTGAACTCCTGCAGTGCTAGAATGTAAATACCGACATAATTCATGCACAGGAGTTTTCTTTGGTATGCGCTGTCATTTTCTTTGGTATAAGCAGAGTAAATACGGTAATAAATTCATTTAATTTACAGTAATACATATACAGGGCTTTGAGAAGAACAACATGAAAAACACAAGAACACAAGACGCTGCACGGGGGAAATTCTGAACTGCAGCTGCGTCACAGGACAGCAGCCAAACAGCAGCAAGGGGAAATAAATAACGTGCTCGGATTGGCTACTTTCAAACCTCCTGCCTCTGAGTACAGCAGTATTTCACCATCCCAGGACGCGCTTTCTTTGTGTTCTCTGGAAAGTACCAAGACATTTATACAGTTATATTTTATATGAAAATGTAGCTGAATTTACATTAATGATTGTTACAAAATTAGTAAATTATATTTTTCTTAATAATTTGGCACTAAAATACATGAAAAATTATAGAATGCCACAAAAAAAAAGCTGTGACATTCGGGCTTCGTCCGCCTCGTGCTGGTTGTTTATGTTTGGGCACGGCCTTAGCAACTTAGCACGAGGACAAGGGGGCGTGGCGGACGAGTCCCAGACGTCACAAAAGCAAAAAGAATGCGGAGGATATCTGCAGTTACCGTGTTAGTGCAGAGGTGTCAGCGACCAATTATTAGTTCGGTTCTCCGAAAAATCTGTGATGGACTGAAAACACGACTGCTGATCCGCGTTAAAGCGGGGTGTTACTGTATTACAGATTGATAAATTAAGTGCCTATATATTTTTAAAGTAATGTGCTTTTGTTATAGGCTTGAGATAAGCAATTTTGAAACATTGATAAACCGGAACACTCATTCCTTTCACTCCTGTGTGGAGGTTCAGATCACTGATTGGAGCTGGGAACCATGCACTTATTCTATCCCTTGACCTACTTGAATACCTTGTTTAATTAAACCACCCATAAAAATAATCACCTGGAGCTCCAACTGATCAAGTTGCGCAAATCTCACATAAAAATTATGATTGATTAAAAGTGACTTGCATATTGCAGGCATCTTGGATCTCAGTATTGGAAAGGCCAATATTACACTCCCCTCTCTTCCTTCTCCAGGCCGTCTCAGCAAAGCACATAAGGAGAAAGAGAAGGAGAAAGAACGAGAAAAGGAGAGAGCGCGAGAGAAGGAAAGAGAGCGAGAAAAAGAGAGAGAGCGCGAGCTGCAGAGGCGAGAGGAGGAGTCGCGATCGAACAGCAGGGGCGAGCGAGAAAAGGATCGGCGCTCGGACCGAGAGAGGGAGCGAGAGAAAGAGCGAGAGCGCCACCAGAAGAAGAGAAAACACCAGGAAACGAGTGCAGACAGGTAACATTGCTTCCTAGTTCATTTATGTTTGAATATAGTGAGACTAGCAGAAATGGGTGTAGATGAGACAAAAAAAATAATCTAAAAATAGTTCTTAATTATACACCTATCTTACTGTTGAGCAGGCACAGGCACCTTTGGCTTTAGTTAATTTCCCTAAGGCATTAAATCCTTATCCTTTTGTACCTGTTGAGTGGTTTTGTGACACTGAATCTTTCCCTCCTTAAGAGATAAGCCTCCTCCCGTGAAAGAATCTCGGACCACTCCTCCTGCCCCTTCCTGGCTCCAGAGAGACCTCCGTGTGCGCTTCATTGATAAAACCTTCAAAAGTGGCAAATACTACAACTCTAAGGTATGATTCCTGTACTATTACTTGCTCTGCAACCAAATGCTGTTATATACAGCTATGTAAAAAGTAAGAGAAATGATGCAGTGTTTACAGAACTTGAATAATTTTAAAAAAAAAAGAAATCTCTTCTTCTCTTACACTAAATCTCTTGTTCACTCTTATTTCTAATAGTGTTTAGCCATCCACCTGGTCACATTGTGAGAGGAGAGTGTTGATTACGGCAGTGTTTTTGTACTTTTCCTCATTAAATAAATCAGTCCCTCATAAAGCAGAATGAGATGCTTGTGTAGGAATTAATCAGACACTGGCAAGGAATGGTTGTCAGACTCAGAGATACTGATTGTTTTTTTTTTTTTACAATTACATTACGATTCTTTAAAACACTGCTTTTCAAACTGGTCCTCAAAGATCTGCTGACATTCCACATTTTCAGAATGTAGCAAAAAATAAGGTTTTATATTGACTTATCTGTTCTGTTCAGATGAGAGTTGAGGACGTCCTCACCCCACACATCTGCGTTTGTCGAACAGAGGAAGGGCGACTTCTAGATGGTAAGAAACCTCTTCATTCATCTCTTTAAACTTGAAACTACCTGGTGACGTGACTGAAGTGTCTTTTCTGTTCATTCGTGTCAGATGTGAAACAGTCAATGCTGGAGACTATTGTGCCCAAAGCTGATACTGACTCCATTATGGTCGTAATGGGTGAACACAGTGGACAGGTATTTGCTCACCTTGTACAATTCATGAATAGATGCAGCTGTAAAGTAAATCTGTAGTAAATCTCCCTGTCAGGACAAAACCTCAGATCTCTAAAAACAGTACCTATACAGGGAAAGCAAAAAAGGTCATAACTTTGAATAGTGTTAAATTTGTCTGTTCATTGTTGTCAAATACAAAGTTTTTGTTGAGGCAGTGAAGAAGTATTGGTAGTATAATATATATATATATATATATATATATATAGGTAAATATTCTTTTTTTTAACCTTAATCTAAAATAGAATATGACTACATTAACTCTCTTGTGGGGGGATGGGCAGGTGGGCCGCATTCTGAAGCGGGATAAGGAGAAGTGCCGGGCTATGGTGCAGCTGGACCGCTTTGAAGAGCAGGTCTTCACTCTGGACTATGATGCTATCTGCCATTATGTGGGTGGAGACCACTGAAGAACCCACAAGCTGAATTTTTTGTTGTAAACCAATGACCACATCTCTGCCTCTGCTTGTCATGGCTAAATTAATTCAGTCAGATGTTACTCCATGGTCGGTTGGACCCTGACTGACTGTAAATAGCATTGTTCAATACTGATCATGGACATTGATCATGTTCTTAATGCCACATTCTTGTTGGCTGGAGAGACTGCACATATAGGAAAGACCATATGGATCATTCTTCCCTGCCAGCTGTCCATTATATTGAACCCACCTCATCCTGAAAATGATATTAAAAATGAACTGTTTGTAGTATTCAGACCATGTGGACTTCGTATATGCGACAAGAATCTCTGATGTTGGCAGTATCTTTTTATAATAAAAACTGAATTACTCTGAATCATCAAACCTAAGACTGAAATATTTTAAACATCTAAAAAATAAGATTTCTTTTAAAATGACATTTACTTTGCGTGGGTCATAATTTTTGAATCGATGGGTTTTGGGGGGGTAGTTAATAGATAAAACTCATTTTTTTTGTCTGTGAGGTAGTGAATGGTGAGCTACTCTTTGCTCCCCATGTGCATCACTGAGCCTTGGGCTTCCTCGACCCTATGGCCAGTTTACCAACTGTCTATCTTTGAACCACTTTTGGTAGGTACTAGCCACTAAATACCAGGAATAACCCCACAACACCTGCCATTTAGAAGATGCTCTGACCTAGTCATCTAGCCTTGTCAAAGTAAATCAGATCTTTATGCTTGTTCATTTTTGCTGATTCCAACACATCAACTTGAACTGACTGTTCATTTGCTGTCTAATATATCTCACCCCTTGACAGGTGACACTGTAACGAGACGTTATTCACTTCACCTCTCCATGGTTTTAATTCAAAGGCTGAATCTAAAGACATTCAGTTTCACATCTCATTGCTGTAGATTATAAATAGGGTGCTAAATTATTTGTGGCAATGTAGTTTAGACTTATTTTTAGCCGCCACCTTTTTGTAGCCATCACTTAGAATTCAAAGCAAGTTTTTCAAAGCTGCAGCTCATAGGACGTTTTTTAGCATGGCATTTACAAAGGCTGTCAAATAATAGTAGCACCACACCTCTGTGTTCATAAACCCAGAGCCAGTCCCAGGGAGGCTGTGTGCCACTTCTGCTTTCTGACCAGCGTGATCTACATTGAGGATATTTTTTTTCATGTACAAACTACAAATTGTGCTTATGCAAAACATTTTTAATTTCCCAGGAAATAAAACATTTCCTTCTTACATCAAAATCTTTCAGGACACTCACAGTTAAAAGAAGCGCTGCACGACCTCAATACAAAATGTATAATACAATGTATATTTACAATGTACGGGCCTACAGCCAAGAGACCATTAATATGACACGAGGCAGTGTGGCATGTTAATAAAGAAATTCTAAGAAATATTGACCCACCACAAAACGTGTTGACATTCTTTTCTTTCAGCCCTTTGAAGAAAAACAGAACTTTTTAGAACCTCACTCAATTTTCAATAACACTGAATTCAGTCACCAAGTGTTCATAAAATGAGCCTGAGATTAGATTTTCTGCAAGGCCAATCAAAAGCTTTACTGGGATGGTGGGTAGGAGAGAAATGACTAAGGAAAACTAAACAAATGGACTAGGTGGTACCACCAGTGGTGCAAAACCATCAGTAGTACATTAATTAGAATCCAGTCGTCTTTGCTCCTAATGGCATCCTACAAGATAACTGACATTCACCTTCACAGCGCCTGCTCTCTCCAAACTAGGTCTGCAGAATGAATGCTCATGAGGGACGCCGATGCATAAGCAAAGGTGAGGGAAGTCATTATTACTGTTACAAATATAGGGAGGTATGAAGGTGGTATCTGTCTTTTACTCCCAGATGTTGTTACAAAGGCTCTACAGATGCTGTGATCTGCTCAGTCATCATCCTCATCTTCCTCCTCTTGTCTTCTAGTGAGCTCAGCATTGGCCCTCAGCACGGCTCCAGGGCTGGGGTATGGTCTCTGCTGGAACAAGGGTCCTGCTGCAGTGGTGTCTGCTCCTGTTTTAGCCTCATTACGCTTGGGCAGGCCAGTGGACCACGAGCCCCTGTAGACATGAACACCAAGGGTTTTTAT
>JBBPCX010069396.1:0-11396 GCA_037974365.1 Hydrocynus forskahlii | reverse complement strand
TTCAGGACTTCAGTTAGATGCTCTTTGTTCTGCTTGAATGATTCATACGTAGGTCACTGTGTCTTAACAAACAAAAATCATTCCTCTGAAACTGGTCAGGTTCAGGGACTGGACTGGAAATGAGAGATTTTGAAAGTCCTTCTGGACGCCTGGAGAACTGTTCCTCAAGACCTCATTAAAATACAAGAAAGTCTGGATCTTTGGAAGGAAAATATGAGGAAATGAGGGGGCAAGACAATAATGTAAATGTAAAACAAAGTCCTACTAATGCAGCTTTCAAAATGATTTTCTTATATGACAGTATATGTTGAATCACTATTTAGTCAAATTAATGGTGTGTTTCGTGGGTTTTTTTGTGATTTAAATATGCAGAATATTTTCTTCTCTGTTTACATAAAGTGATCATTCTGTCATACAATAACACACCACAAAATTCATCCTCTGCATTTAACCCATTCACCACCAAGTGAAGCAGCAGGCAGCCAAGAACACAGGACCCAGAGAGCAGCGTGTGGGGACCTTGCTCAGGGTACCGCAGAAGTGCTTAGCAGTCTTGGGAATCAAACCCATGACTTCCTGATTGCAGGGCGAACACCCCTAACCACTAGGCCACCAGCTGCCCCAACAATTGCTGTGCATTTGCCAGGATTCGAACCCAGGTCGCCCGCATGGCAGGCGAGAATCTACCACTGATCCACCAATTTAACCCATTCACAAAGTGAAGCAGTGTGTGGAGATGGTACCTTGCTGAAAGGTACTAGCAGTTGGGATTAAATGACTGGAGTGTTTCTTGTTTGTTTAAAGATTCTGTTCTATGTTGGGTTTTTTTCTGCTACAGATCATCAGGCTGTAAATCTGATATTAAAATGTGTTACTTATGTCTGAGTTTAATTCGGTTCAAATTGTCACAAAGCAGCTTTACAGAATCCAGGTTCGAGTATTTGGATGGGCATTCCAGAGCTGGGGTGCTTTATATGAAAACAATCTTCCCCCTGCTGAAGCTTTCTAAATTCTGAGGACAAAATTAAGCACCTTGAGATGCAAGTGCGAAGTCTCATAGTAAGAAATAAGTTCACAGAGGTTCGGGAGCTAGGCCATTCAAGGCTTTATATGTTGATAGTAGAATTTTATAGTCAATATGAAATCTGATCAGAAGCCAGTGAAGTCTTGATAATATTGCGCTCATGTGGTCAAATTTCCTGGTTTTAGTGAGGACTCTAGCTGCTGCATTTTGGACTAGTTGAAGCTTATTTAGGTTCTTGTTGGAACAGCCTCACAGGAGCATGTTACAATAATGAAGTCTAGAGGTAATAAAGGAGTGGAGTTTTTCTGTGTCATGGCAGGATAAACTTAGCAATATTTTGTAAATAAAGGAAAGCTAATTTGTTAACTGTACTTATATGTGCGTCAAACGAAACATCGTAATCTATAGTGACATCGAGATTTTTTACATCTGTCACTCTCGGTAGTTAGTTTAGTGATTAATTTATGTCGGTGATGAATTTGTGTGTCTGACTTTGCCTCCCCCTGCAATACGTGTATGAGTTAAGGCAAGGCTGCAGGGTGTGTGTGTGTATGTGTGTGTGTGTTAGAGCAGGGCTGCAGTGTGTATGTGTGTGTTTGTGTGTTAGAGCAGGGCTGCAGTGTGTATGTGTGTGTTTGTATGTGTGTTAAAGCAGTGCTGCAGAATGTGTGCACAGTTGCTATAGTGACAGTTGTTTCTAGGTGGATTGTACTGCCCTGCCTTAACACCTTGCCAGAGACAACAGCAAGAAAACTCCTCTCCAACAAACCACACAGACGACGCGATGAACTCTTGTCAATCTTTATAGTGATGAAGTAGTGTAAAACTGAGAAATAAATACAATACAATTCAGGATGGATCATTAATAATAGCACCATAGACAAAGAGTATCGTAAACAAATAAACTACAGCAGTGGTTCCCAAACTTTTTCCAGCCGTGTACCCCTTGAGACATGTCTGCCTCAATGAATACTGCACAGTCTATTATTTCTCACCACCAAATGAATATATTAATGTATTTTAGTAATGACAATTTTAATCACGAACTTTCCTTAATGACTGTCTCCAGCCATGCTAGCCACTTGGCTAGTAACCACTCATACAGACGTGCTAGCATCCCAATCTGCCAAACACATTGTTGTTGAACAATCACCTGTGCGGTTACTGGCAAATGCATATCTTCAGATACGAGCTGATTGGTGGTTGTGGCCGGTGTCTCGGCGGTAGGGCATTTTTTCTTGTTAACCATTTGTCCATTTCGGCGCTGCACTGAATGCTTGGAGGCAACTTCGACAGTCAGGTGTCAGTCAATTGGGCAAGTCACGCCCATGTATTTTGTCAGTGCAATTTTTTTGCTGAACACTAGAGGGTGGTATATACACATGTCTTTAATAGCCACATCAAACTGTATTAGTGCAAATTTAGGTCTTTTGAATTCGTGATTTCCCACCCCCCCTTGCGTACCCCCTACAGCCTCTTGCGTACCCCCGAGGGTACGCGTACCCTAGTTTAGGAACTACTACCATGGACCATACAACTGTCAGCAGGTTCAGCATAACGCGCTCAAATGTTTGGGATGGCGCTGTTCCGAGGCTTCCGACGTTCCACCTACTCTGAAAATTCAGACTTGCTTGTCAGGTTCAGTGACGACACAGGCTCCTTGGAGGAAGGGATTTGAGGCAGGAGGTCCAAGGTGAGAATTTCTCATACTTCTAATGAGCCATTTGCAGTCTCGACCCATCTTTGAAGGACCACCAGAGAGATGGTATTTGGTTTACAATTCAAAAGGTTTATCAAACCAACATATAGTTTGATGTAACTGTTTACAGTAACCCCCGCTATGCTCACTATTCCAATGACATGCCAGTGTCAGTGATGCAGTGACATGTAGCAATGCATCTACAAAGTCAAGGAAGAAGTAGATCAATAAACAAGCCAATAAACATGCAGTATTAAACTGGGATATATTTGATTAGGAATGCGTGGACAAGAAAACTATAAAATAGAGTTTATTTTTTCATTTTCAGACAGTGAATGTATTGTTATTATGTGATGTGGGACACAGCGACATTTTATTTCTATTTTTGTGCATCCCCCAGCGATAGGGACAATGAGTATTTCCAGGCAGGGAAAATGATAGCCGTGTCTGTAGTTCATGGAGGACCAGGCCCACATTTTCTTTCTAGAGACCTGGTGAACCACACTTGGACAGCCTGGTTTCTGTGCAAGTGTTAAAGATGTGATAGGTGATGAGATAAGGAGAGCTCTTTGTGAGGCATGACACGAGGTTGTACTAGTGATTGTCATAGTTTGTTTCTTGAACTTACAAGTTGATAAGAAAAATTAAATAATGCTCAGAACACGTTATGAGTATCTATTGCAGAAAGCATTTACACAACATTCATGTTTATGTAGCTACACTTTAATTGTGTTTCTACTGTTTATTTTATTTAATATGTTTTTTATGGTATCTGTGTGTTTGTGTCTGCCTGTGTGTTTTGCACAAGATTGAGTCTGCAGATTCTCTTAGGTCATTGCAATATGTGCTACTGAAACATGGATGTTTCTGGCATGTCAGTTCTGTGGAAGACAAACACGTTATTGTTGCAGAACACCTTAAACGGTACATCATTGGCAGACATCACAGTGTAATTGAAAGGTAAGCTCCGTCTGTCTGGTTTGTTAAGGTGTGTAACTTGGCTAGCAGTAACTTGGTTAAAAGCTGATGTTGATTTAAGGATAGGTTTACAGGTATAAAGGACAGTTGTGGAGTACTAAAGCACTGATGGACATCGTTCTGGATAAGAGCGTCTGCTAAATGCCGTAAACATAAACATTTCCTAATTACAGCGAAGATCTCCCTGAAGCAACTTGGGGTTAAGGGTCTTGCTCAGAGACCCAATGGGGGTGAACCCACAACGATTATAATATTTTAATGTACAGGTTAAATCTACCTACAGCAAATAGAAGGATTTTTTTAATTATGTGCTCTCCCTGTTTCCCCAGAGTATCATTTATGGCCCATAAATTAACTACACAGAAAAAGATGGATGATGTCATGAGAACTTAATTGAGAAACTATGGAAATTACACAAAGTATGTATTTTCTGTGTTCAATGTATGAGCTACAAAACGCAACCAGTATACCTCTCTAGTGAATACAACTCATTGGGTATTCCACCAGGACAAGAGGAAAGTCATCCAAGTCTGCCTGAAGGACTCTCATAAAACAAGCGTAGAAGGCCCTGGTGCTCATGGGTGCCATTGAAGTGTCCCTGGTCTCTTAGATCCATCCAGAACTGACCTCTTTAAATAAAAGATGTTTTGTTAACACAAATTAAAGTGCACATATATGATTGCAGTGGTTCTCAATCCTGCTTCTGGCAAAATGGTTTCACTCCAAACTGAAGTTAAACTCAGGTGTTTCGTACTGTTAGTGAGGCTATATACCTTTGTTTTCTAAATATTGACCACCAGGACTCTATGCGCATGGTTTCGAGCACCAGTATAGTAATCTCCGTGATGATGACGAAGAGTGCACATCTATGACATGTTTGCGCGTGAGTTCAGTTCATGTAACATCTGCATTATAGTCTCCCTCTTAACACTGAGGCCATGTCTTATCTGTAAAGTCAGCCACATAGTTCTGTATCCAAACATTTGTCCAGGCCCACGCAGTTCGATAATATAGCCCTCCTGGTGTCACTTTGTGAAGAGTATTCGCCCCATCTTTTCAGTCCTAATTCTCTCATGTGTGTTTTCATGACATTTGAATGCCATGATATGAGGACAGTGTTATATGAATGCCCTCTGTGAAAATATTCCCATATGATCCGTATTTCATTGTCCTCATGCATCCTTTCAAAAACAACCTTAAAACAGTTTTATAAGGCAAGGACTAATTGATTATCTCCGCTAACATCAATGAACAAACAGGAAATGACCAAGGAATAACAGTTTTTTTTTTTTAATGCAAGGACTAACTGATTATCTCCGCTAATGTCAAAGGACAAACAAGAAATGGCTAAGGAATATTTGTTTTTAAAATGCAAGGACCAACTCTGACTACCTCCGCTAACGTCAAAGAACAAACGATTAGTGTTGTGTTGTTCACGAACGATTCGTTCAACAGAACGAATCTTTTAAGGGAACGTACTGAACCGAATCACTTAAGTGATTTGTTCGTTTCTCAGTTCAGTTGAGCTGGCAGCCTCGCTGAGGCCTGGAAGAACGAACACTGTCCTGAACAGTTGTGATTGGACACCACCCATCGCAAGTCGTTATGTTGTGAGTGACATAGGTACTGTCCAATCACAAACAAAAACGAGTCGTTCTGTCCTGAGTGCCATGGGTACTTTCCGTTTCCTGAAATGTGGTTATGAAATTATGGCAAACGAGGGGTCAATGGAAAGGTGTCACTGAGCCCTATCTAAAGGTGGATTTTAATATATTTAATGATAAAAAAAACAAACCCGGAGATCTGGAGTTATTAGCTGGAAACCGTTCACCTCGCCCGGGTGTCCCAATACTTTAGTCCCCCACGGCTTGGGCAACCACCAATCTCCGTGAAACTTCACACTTAGTTAGGGCTCAGTGACACCTTTCCAACGACCCCTCGTTTGCCACAATTTCATAACCACATTTCAGGCTATTATGGCAAACGAGTTTTTTTAATGTTTAAAAAAACACCCCTGGAGATCCAGAGTTATTCGCTGAAACCCGTTCACGTCGCCCATGTGTCCCATTACTTTTGTCCAAGGTGAACAAACAAAAAATGAGTAACAGTCCCGCCCTTTCCGTTATCTGAAATGTGGGTGCCGTTTGCATTTAGTGTTTTTTATGAGACATAATTGCCTAATTTTGTGCATTTGTTCTGTTACAGAAGCAGGCATTCTTGCTTTAGTGTAAAATTTTAATCAAACTTTTAATTTTTATTTAACACTGCAAACAAATTCACAAAAGAGAAACGGAACCAAACTCAGTAACCAAACAGTATGTCCAACTGCACTGTGGGACGGACAGTTCTGATGTGTCTGTGCAGGTTTGTGGTGGAACCTGCTCTTACTGTTATTGTCATTTTACAGTGAAGGCACTCTGCTCTGCTATTCCCTTAAACTGCATCTAGATGCTGCTTAGTTTACAGGTGTCATTCATATTTATGTATTATTGCGATGCACTCGCACTCTCCTCTTCAGCGCTGTCTACTGTCTCTCTCTCTGACTGAGGGGACGGACAGACGCCCCACCTGACTGTCACGTCGGTCGCCCTCTCTGTTTTCACATAATGGCATTATCTTATATCCTCACATGTGATTGGCCACAAGGCCGCCATGCTTCCAATCAAAACAAACGTTCTGCCGTGAACAGATCTGAGCCACAGAGAGAGAGAGAGAGAGAGAGAGAGAGAGAGAGAGAGAGAGAGAGAGAGAGAGAGAGAGAGAGAGAGAGAGAGAGATGAGCAGTGAAAGGAAATAAAGTGGGGAGCCGGCTCTTCTGATTCACTACAAAGCATCGGCTCATAGAGCATGACACATCACTAGTGAGGGGCCCAGTTGAAATCTAAGTGAACTGTCAGCACAAGAAGAAAATGGCCCTAAACTTACAAGCGTAAAATGGCCATGATGATCACATAATGCGCAGGTGGCCGTAATGGATGCCAAGAAAGGGGGAGTTAAGCAGAATCAGATAAGGCGCATGTCCAGAAAGCCATTAGAAGGGGAGTTGCTCACTGTAGTGATAAATCTAATTGGTCAGACAAGAACTGGAGGTGTATGCTGAAACATTAATCAAGATGACAATCTGTAATAATTGGCTGAAACAGAACAGGGAGGAATAAGTAAATTAGGTGAAGGAAACTCCCTATATTTTCCATTGGCGCGATAAAGCTGAAGAGAAGGAGTTGGGCCTTCATTGGACCCTAACAATCAGGTGGTTTCAAGCAACTTATACAGTGTAACACCCCATACCTTTCATTGGCATGAAGCCCTTGTGGGATGTGTTAAGAAACATGAATGTATGAATATTGAAAATGTATTAAAAGAGATGCAAGAGCTCAGGATTTTGGAGTTTGTGGCGGACGAGGATGAAGAAACTCCCTGGGCTTTCTGCTGTGACCTTTGAATGAATCAGCAACATCACATCTCTTTGACTCTGGCTGATATTTGGACTTAGAAAAACTTTGAAACTTTTTAGCTTTAACCTTAGCTCAGTTTAGCATTACCCTGGCTTAGCCTAACTTAGCTTAGCCTAGCTTGGTTTTAGTTTAGCCTCTCTGCGACTACATATTAAAACAAAAACATTATTCATTTTTTATTCTTTTGAGCTAAATTTTTGAACATAAGTTGACGAGGCCTGTATCTATGGCTAAAGTTGTTTTCGGCCACGTTTACAATGCCAGAAGGATAAGGCACTGCTGAATTCAAATAAGTTTGAAACAATTCCATCTTGTATTGCTTTAAGACAGTAGGTTGTACATTTTTGTTCTCTCTTGCACTTGAAACTTCAGGGTCTTAGCTTTTTCCAGGAACTGTTGGAGGAAATAGGGGTGAAACTTAAGAATCCCAGTTGTAGTGGACGTGTCCCAATACTTTTGTCCATATTTGTATTGAAACTGCATAACGTTTCTGAATGCTCTTTATACCTTTTTGTGGCCAGAACACGTTTACAAGGTTCAGATATATGTATGGTGTGTTTTTTTAATTTTGTTTGAAGACCTCTGAATACAGGTTTTCGTTATGTAATGTTACGCAATATTAAAAAATTACAATTTAATTACATTCACGTTACTCTCATTATTATTGCTGGGGCTTAACTGTATTTGAACATACCCATATGTGTAACTTTTGCACCGACTATGTTTTTAGTTAGATGCAATACTTAAAAATGTAAAGGTGTAGCAAACTGCCTCAAAGTTCCTGACAGGCCGCGGACCTCAAAGGGCTAATGACTGAATTCAGTGGCCCCTTACTTACAGTGGTCTACTTATTATTTTAGCAGACCACGACATTTTGGACAACTTCCAACTTTGTGGACCCAGTTTGGGGAAGAACATTTTCTATTCCAGCATGACTGTGTCACAGTGCACAAAGCGAGCTCCATGAAGACATGACTGGAGTAGGTCGGTGTGGAAGAACTTGACTGGCCGCACAGAGCCGTCCAAGAAAAGTGGAAGCTGTTAGAGTTCCAAAGAGGGACGAACTCCATATTAAGTCTATGGATTTGTATACCGTATACTGTACCAAAAGCAGTTTTGTGGCAGAAAAACATGTTACGCCGTAATAGGAGTATTTTCACGCTAATATTTTACCCAGAAAGTCGCCAGATGACGATAAACGCTACTTTGCATGTAATTGACGTCATCACGTCACGCCTCATTGGCGTTCTCCAGAATCAGAATAAAAAAATACGAACCACAACGCCCAGATTCTTGGAGACAATTATATCCGTACTTTCATCAGACAGGAGGCTGTATTTTTTGCCACCAAGATTAGCCACCAGTCTTTGAATGAAATATGGGCCAAAACACCATGTATCATCTCGGTGCAATTGGTGCAGTGCATCCGAAAAATCTGGGCTATGTTGGAATCGGGGAATGCTGCCTTGCATGCTAAACCGATATGGTAACACGACAAAATAGAACAATAGAACAGCGTTTCAGACATCTATTGAATTCCGGTAATAACTCCGGAATGATTTCATTGTCTCTGTGTATGTTTAGGTGTTTAAAAGGAAGGAAAGGAGAAGTTTGGAAGGTGAACGAGGCATAAATGTTATATACCTGAGAGGGATTTCTATCACAAATTATTTTGCTTGTAATACAACGTGTTTTGTGAGCGTGTGAGCTCAACCAAAAAAGGTTTATGATTGGTCAGTCGATGTGACCGCATGCTTGCAAGCACATGCGCAGATCATTCTCTTTCCGAGCGGCTGGACGGACGGATGTAGAGCGGGCTGGGTCTCAGGGTGATCTGCAGGGAATATTGACGACAAAGTTGCACAGAAAGTAGCTAAGACTTGTCAAAAATGTCGCTAGATTTCTCGCTAGGCGCATTTTGAAGAAAAAGTCGTTAAGGGGCCTGGAAAGTCGCTAGGTTAACAACACTCCCGCACAGTCGTTTAACTAGTCAGCTTTGAGTGACAGTAACTCGGACCAATGGCCAGGTAGCCGGAAGTTACCTGTACAACCTTGTAGCCAACCAGGAGAAATTCCCAACGCCCGCTCCGCCTTCGCGTTCCAGATCGCCGAGCGCGCTTGTTTTTCTTCTGCTCTTCACGTGGTTTTGGTGCTGAAAGATGGCGAAACTCGCACCGCAAGTCAAATTTACGGCCACGGAGGTTTTTGAGGACTATTGTCGACCTATCGAAGAAGAGGACGAGGTGGATAAAGAAACCCAAGCGTCATGGGTAGATTCGCTGTACATCTCTGAATCTCTCACTGGGAAGGATCCTGACATCAAGCTGTGAGTACATGTGAGTGTATGTGTGTGTGTTTGGGGGTGCAGTGGGAGTTGGGGACAACTTAGATGTGACCAGGAGGGCGAGGGGTTGATATTTTACAGCGTGTTTTTAGACAGTCACGCCGAATTATAAAAATTAGTTTACCATTGTAGGGAATCAGAAAGTGACTCGGAGCTGGAGACCCAGAGGCCTGGTAAGCGGCAAAGGTCCGCGTCCTCGAAGGAGCATGAGGAGTCTGCATTTACCTCTCAACCTGCAGGAAGAGGGAGAGAAAGGGCTTCTCTGGAGGAAGCACAATCAGAGGGATGTGCGTGGAAGACTGCCGATGATCAGGATGAGGAGCTCAGGAAGATGGAAAAAGAAAGCCAAACGCCAACAGTAGATTCGCTGTACATCTCTGAATCTCTCTCTGGGAGGGATCCTGATATTAAGCTGTGAGTACATTGAAGTTAAGACTGATTTATAAAATGATTTATTTAAGAAATAGCTCGCCATTTTAGGGATGCGAGTAACTAAGTTGTGATAAAACGTATGTAACTGCTGGGGGATTCTTTTGTGTAAGTGTGTGTGTGTGTGTGTGTGTGTGTGTTTAGGGGGTGCAGTGGGGGTTGGGGACAACTTAGGTGTGGCCAGGTGGGTGAGGGGCTGATATTTCACAGCGTGTTTCTTGAGATAATGATACTGATTTGTAAAAAATATTATGCCATTTTAAGGATGTGAGTGTCTCCAAGTTGTGATAAAATGTATGTAACTGCCGAGGGATTATTTTGTGTGTGTGTTTGGGGGTTGTGATTAATCTTACTGTAACTACAGGGGGTTCGTTTCTGTCAGTGGTTGTTTGTGATAAAACTTATGTAACTGTGGGGGTTTCGTGTGTGTGTGTGTGTGTGTGTGTGTGTGTGTGTGTGTGTGTTTGGGGGTGCAGTGGGGGTTTGGGACAACTTATATGTGACCAGGCGGGTGAGGGGCTGATATTTTACAGCACATTTTTAGAAAATGACACGGATGTGGAAAAATTATTTTACCATTTTTAGGGAATCAGAAAGTGACTCGGAGCTGGAGACCCAGAGGCCTGGTAAGAGGCAAAGGTCTGCGTCCCCAAAGGAGCATGAGGAGTCTGTGTTTACCTCTCAACCTGCAGGAAGAGGGAGAGAAAGGGCTTCTCTGGAGGAAGCACAATCAGAGGGATGTGCGTGGAAGACTGCCGATGATCAGGATGAGGAGCTCAGGAAGATGGAAAAAGAAAGCCAAACGCCAACAGTAGATTCGCTGTACATCTCTGAATCTCTCTCGGGGAGGGATCCTGATATTAAGCTGTGAGTACATTGAAGTTAAGACACTGATTTATGAAATGATTTATTTAAAAAACAGCTAGTCATTTTAGGGATGCGAGTGACTAAGTTGTGATAAAACGTATGTAACTGCCGAGGGATTCTTTTGTGTATGGGTGTGTGTTTGGGGGTTGGGATAAAACTTACTGTAACTGCAAGGGGATTTTTTTGTGTGTGTTTAGGGGTGCAGTGGGGGTTGGGAACAACTTGGGTGTGGCCAGGTGGGTGAAGGGCTGATATTTTACAGCGCATTTTTAGATAATGACATGGATGCATGCAAATTATTTTGCCATTTTAGGGAATCAGAAAGGGACTCAGAGCTGGAGGTCCAGACGCCTCGTAAGAAGCAAAGGTCTGCGTCCTCGAAGGAGCATGAGGAGTTTCCATCTACCTCTCAACCTGCAGGACGAGGAAGACGGAGAGGCAGAGCTTCTCTGGAGGCAGCACAATCAGAGGGATGTGCATGGAAGACCGCAGATGATCAGGACGAAGAGCCCAGGAAGCCCGTTTTCAGGCCTCGAAGAGTCCCTGGCCCCCAGCTGGTGCAAGGAAAGGACTATTCAGCCCTGCAACTATTTAGCCTGT
>JBBPCX010069395.1:0-35288 GCA_037974365.1 Hydrocynus forskahlii | reverse complement strand
TGTGTGTGTGTGTGTGTGTGTGTGTGTGTGTGTGTGTGTATATATATATATACACCTCACACACAATCAATCCAGTAACCTGAACTGTTTCAGTTTAATATGTGAAATAGTGGAGACACCAATGGAACCAATTAATATCATCATATTACATACCAGTGCTATTAAACTGTGCAGTATCTGTGCTCTTTTAATTAACTGTTTAATTTTTAATGTTTTTTAAAATATTTAACTACAAAGGCCTGTGTGGCTTTTTGTGCTTACGGCTTTACCAGCAGCTCGATTGAATCTTTACTGAAAAGTGAGACTTTCCCCCCCTAAACTGAGGCCCTGTTGAGCATTACAAGCTGCTAAATTCATTTTTCAGCCAATAAATGGTCTCCTCTCTTATAATCTGGTTCCTTCTTTATGCTGTTTGGGGCTTTTTCCATTTGACACTTGGTTCTTCTTAGTACAGGAGTGTCCACCCACAGCCAGGTTGTTTTTTCCCCCAAACAAGTAGGAGCTCAGCTGCTCAACCGTTTGAAAATTGAGACCATGTGGAATCCGGTGAGCCCCTGATTAGTTGGAACAAAACCTGGAGACACATGTCCTTTGTTGTACCCCTGTCTTGGTGTGTCTTTCGCAGTGTTTTCTGCCAGTCTTACCTTTAGAGAAGCTTGTTGGTGCTGCACCAGCGTTTCCAGAAGGCTGCTTTGGGACAATGTCTGATATGAAATTTGTTGTATCTTTATAATGGTTTTGTTGTGATGATCTCTTCTTTTTCTTTCACCAGGCACTGCACACCCTGCGGACTGCAGAGTTCAAGCCCTACGTGATCTTCGTTAAACCACGGATCCCTGAGAGCCGCAGACGCCGCAGTGCTGCCACCTCACCAGGAGGGGGAGAGCATGGGAGAATTACAGTGAGTCTCTGAAACTTAATTGATCCCAGCCGGGGGAGTTTCCCTCCATTTACTGGCTTTGATGAGGGGAGGACATTTCTCATTAGAGCGTCTCAGATTTCATCATTTATTGGTATTCAATCTGATTATTTGCTCCAGTTATTTTTAAACTGGACAGTAGTGGAATATAGATGAGAGAAGATAAGATAACCATTTATTAAAATTTGCATTGTGCACAAGACAAGAAAAGAAAGCAGCACAACCTATAAAAGCTGTACAATATAACAATATAATATAGAGAACTGTACACTATACAAAAAGCAGAAAATTGTACATATACACATCTATACACACACACACACACACACACACACACACATATGCATATATATATATATATATATATATAGTGTCTGTTAAATTCCTACACAACCAGCTCATTCTGCTTTATGAGTGACTGATTAGTGATCACCTGAACCACATCTTATTTAATGAGGAAAAGTATAAAACCACTGCTGTAATCGACACTCTCCTCTCACAATGAGACCAGCTGTATGGCAAAACACTACTAGAAGTTCATCAAAGGTAATTATTGCCATTTTGTTTAAGAGTGAACAAGAAATTTGTTTTCTTTGAATTATTCAATTTCTGTAAATGCTGCATCATTTCTCTTATCTTAAATGATGCTTTAAAGAACAATATTTTTGTTTGGAAATTAGAAGAAATATTGCCAGCAGTCCTTAAAAAAAAAACTAAGACGAAGCTGTTCAGTTCAGTACTTGCACCTATAAAAGATTAAACGTGAGAAACACTTTTGCAGTGGTCTCTCGCAGAGCTGTGTATGTACACACAAGCTACAAATATACACACAGGCAATAAAGACAACACACTATTTGCACTGTTTGCGTCAACAAGTGCAGAATATTACTGGAATTTATTCAAATATTCTAAAATCAGTGCAGTTTCTAGGATTTGCAAGTCGCCACCTTTAGACTAATCCATGCAATCTGGCACCTCGAATTTTGACCATTCTTCTCCCTCATTACCTTGTTCAACACCCCTGCTCTCTTTCTGTGTTTCTCAGGAGGAAGATCTGCAGGAGATGCGTCAGTCAGCCCAACAGATCGAGCAGCAGTACGGCCATCTGGTGGACCGGGTTCTGATTAAGGAAGACACAGCCAGCGCCTGCGCTGAGCTGCGCGGCATTCTCGAGCGGCTGGAGCGGGAGGCCTTCTGGGTGCCTGTCAGCTGGGTCAGGACCTAAAGGCCTTCTATCAAATCCGAATGGGCAGAGATGCACCCCCATGCAGGGCAGTTCTGGCAGTGAGACACTGGACTTCCCTCCATATCCATAAGACTGACCTCCAGCACGCCTGGGATGGCAATGTCCCGCCATGGGCGTGGCTAACTGAGCTCCGAGTCTGTGGAAGATAAGGCCAGATAAGTGCTTAAACAATGAACACAAGCTCAGTGTGGCCTCGCTGTCCTGGAGAGAACTGAACAAGGAGAGGAGAAAGAAGTGGCTGTTTTGTCCCTTAGACGTACTGATAGACTCGTGAGAACCAGCTGTCCTCAAATATGCATAAATGGACATTGACCCGTAACACCATAGCTGCGCTTTTTCTTTTCTTTTTTTTTTTTTTTTTACAGTTTATCCAAATGATGTAAATTATTTTTGATGATAGATTTCTAATTTATTCATGACTTTATTCTTTTAAGCTAATTTAAGTTCGTCATGGTTCTTCCACTTTCGTTAGGCCACCTCATCACTCTGGATGGCAGTGAAAAACAGCAATATGACAGTGGATGTGTCATCATGGCAATGGCAACCACATTGCTGCCCACACACACACACACACACACACACACACACACACACACACGTGCACACACAGACTGTTGAACACACCGCTTCATTGCTTGACAAGCCGTAGTTGTATGAAATGTAATGAATGTCTGAGTTCCACAAAGCTTTCCGGCCATTAATCTTTCATTTCACTACCAAAGCCTCGGCCTGCTGCCAGAGATTGGACAGTGCATCACATCACAGGATGCTACGGGGTCACAGCTAGCATTCATCTAAAACACACAAGGCTCTGTGTTCTCAGACTCAGAGCTAGAAGTTATTAGGCCCTGTTTACACTTAGCATTAAAAATGCATCTTGCTTCTGCAGGTTCATTTTAAGAGGCCTGGTTTCATGATACAATGTCATATGTGACCTCCACAACGGCATGGTTCCCACCTCTCTCTCTACACAAGTTATTTATTCATAAGAACTTTATGACACCAAACCTTTATTGACAGCTGACATAAATCTAATACAATTTTATAAAAGACTTATTCCAACAGCCGTCAGTAGTCAGAAAGGCTATTTAAGTCACTTCTACTTTAGTCAAAGCCTTTATAAGAATATGTAGGTTGATGTCAGCTGTTATGTCAGGTTTATTTATATGTCGTGTAGCCCTGTAAATGCAGACCTTCAGTAAAGTGTTCCCATTATTTTTGGCCATTCAAGTGTGTATTCAAATGTAAGTTTATGAGCACAACGGCTGAATAGCCATTTTCTGCCTTGGGAGGACAGTATTTCAACCCACATTTAAACCATAACTTACTGTCTTCTTTTTCCCTAACAGTTTGCAGTTGGTATTGAAATTAATAAGACCCAGCATAGACTGAACAGGCCACACCTACTCTGCTCTGGAACTCTGTCTAGACTGGAAGATGATCATAGTGATTGGAGATTAATGGCAACTGTAAACAGGACCTTATGGCACTTTTCCACTGTCAGAAGGAACCGTGCCATATCGCAAACAACTGTTTTTCCCTTACAAATAAAGTGTAATGTTTTTCATCACACGACTAAAGAATGCAGAGAAAAAAAAAAAAACTTAAACAAGACAATAAAGTATAGAAGACCACAATAACAAAAGCAGCTCCGACACAAAAAAAACAAAAAAACTCTGCTGGTTCGAGTCCATGAACGTGGCTTTGGAATGACTGGAGATAAACTGTGGGAGAGAATTGAGCTGCTCCATTATTGGACTGAGATACACTGGAAAATCAAAGCATGCTGCAATTCTGTACCATCGCAATACTGTTTAGATACAGCACGGTTCCTGTACACCTGTGGAAAAGCGCCTTCATGACTGCATGACTTAAAAAAAAAAACGTATTTCTCAATGATGCAGAACAGGTAGCCTTCCACTTTGCCAGTGACTGTTCCCATAGCACGTAGCTTTGTCCTCTTGACCCAAGAGACCTGTTTGACTTGTTTTAGGAGGTGTATATACATTCACTGCAATGTTTTCTTATGTACATACTTTATGTAGAAACTCATCAAGGTCAGAGCATCTGTTATTCAGTGTAATGGAGACAGGACTGTACGTGTGGACTAAGTCATCCATTCAGATAATACATCTGATCTGATGCCACTTTCTAGCTTTGTTCTTGACTTACTTCCCTGAAGTAGCTGTATTCATCTCAATACCTGGTAGACCAAGCATGTAAGGGTGGACGATATGTCAAAAATCTAGATAAATTGTCTTTAACGAAACAAAATGCTAAATCGAATTTTAAAAAAGGCTGTGAGTTTTTTTTAATTCATCATTTTCAATGAAGGAGGAGGAAGAGAAAATAAACATTTTTCCAAATAAATAAAATAAGATGGAATAATGGAATAAGGGGCCAATCCAAGCAGACTACAGGGGGTCCTTGGGTTACGACATAGTTCCGTTCCAACGACAGTGATGTAACCCTGCGTATTCTTCCTCCGCACGCAACCAAACTAGGTCGCCCACGTAGTGCGCAACTACAACGCTTTTTATTGGAGTGAGCGCTGTAAACTCAAAACGTATGTCGAGACTGTTGTAACCCGAGGACCGCCTGTATGTCTATACAGTTTAAGTAGTTACTCCTGCAAAAGCTTTTTTATCAATCATGCTTATGTTCAATGTTCTAGACTGCAGTGGTAGAGGGGGCATTAATACTGTTCCCCCCTGTTCCTAAGAGATGTAGATACTGATGCAACTGTACATCCATAACACTAAGAAAGATGAAATTTATTAAAATTTCTCACCACTCAGCTTCTATCATCACTACACACACACCCTGATCTCTATTCAAGTCTCATTCACCACATCTGTGGTAACCATTTACAACCTGTGCTTTGTCATTATCATTTTAAAATCCTAAATAGTAGTTGAGTGCAGAGATCCCCGACCACTGGGCCGGTGCGTGAGTCATGTGGTACCGGGCTGCATAGAAAGACAGAATAAAAAATATTTTATTGATTATCAGAGCCTGAAAGATCTTTTATTTTGAAAAAAAAAAAACGCTTGTCTCGGTTACCAGCGCGCAGGAGGGAAACAAGCGCAGGGCTCCCACCAATTCAGCAGAATGGCAAGTTGTAGTTTTACGCACTTTGTTTTTAGTTGCATCTATACCAGTCCATAAAAATACTGTTTTTCATGATACTGGTCTGCGGCACAAAAAATGTGGGGGCCGCTGGTCTAGTGTACACATTTAGGTTAGTGGAGTGTCATGCCTTGGAAGAGAACTTACAATAACGATAGCATATAACAAGAACATTTAATTACCGTTTTTTTCATACGGGGCATAAACTTTTTCACTCTGGGACCTATAAGATCCTCTTCATTCCACTGGTCCCAAAAGTACTAACAAAGCAAATAATAGACACAGAGAAGTGTACGGTGGTGTAATGTCATGCCCACCCCTACAGGTATTGTGTGCTTGTGTAATACTTGCTATTCTTGCAATTTAATATGAATTTACTGTAGTAAATAGAACTGCATACAAAACACCACTCTCCACAAGTCCGAACAAGAATTAAGTGCATGTTCTAATTAAGTGGTTTTTACTCAACCCTTGCACTGTCCAGAAAAGTTATGACCATTTCTAAGAATAAGAATCCAATTTCAGTCTTACAAGCAGCTAACATTAATCTCTGTTTCTGTTTGTGTGGCCAGTGAGAAACGATGCAGACTGATCAGGACAGTCTCCAGACTCATGCCTTTTGGTCAGTATGTTGCCACCACAGGGAAAATACCAAAATTTGATATCCACTATATAAAAGTATATCAAACAAAAGGTATTGGGGCAAACCTGTTTTTCAGGTTTAGTTCTAGGCCCCTCACTTCCAGTGAAGGACAGTCTTAAGGCTTCAGCAGACCAAGACATTTTGAACAACGCCAGGCTTCCAACTTTGTGGACCCAGTTTGGGGAAGAACCTTTTCTATTCCAGCAGGACTGTGTCCCAGTGCACAAAGCGAGCTCCATAAAGACATGGTTGGATGAGTTTGGTGTAGAAGAACTTGACTGGTCCACACAGAGTCCTGACCTCAGCCCCATTCGACACCTTTGGGATGAACTGGAACGGAGATTGTGAGCCAGGTCTTCTCGTCCTGAGTGCCTGAGGTCATAAATGCTCTAAAGAATGAATGAACACAAATTCCCACAGAAACTCCAAAATCTTGTGGAAAGCCTTCCAAGAAGAGTGGAAACTGTTTTAGCTGCAAAGGGGGACCAACTCCATATTAAAGTCTATGTTTTTGAATGCAGCGTCATTAAAGTCCTTGTTGGCGGAATGGTCAGGCATTCCAATACTTTTGTCGATATAATGCATATTTTACAATGGCAGCTGGTGGCCTGTTGGTTAGGGAGTTGCCCCTGTGATCAGAAGGTTGAGGGTTTGAATTCCAGGACCACCTATGGCACCCTGAGGTACCCTTGAGTAAGGTACCGTCCCCACATACTGCTCCACGGGACAGCTACCCACTGCTTCACTCAGGTGAATGGATTAATTGCAGAGGACTCGGGCAATGTTCTCTGGGATCAATAATGTATAAACAAACAACCAAACAAACAAAATTAAATATATAACAATCCAGGCCATGAATGTAAACGAACTCATTTTGACGCTGATTTTGTGATGTCATAAAATGAACACAGTTTAGCCCATTCATTCACTTTGCATTCAGAAGGTGAAAAGGGGCAAAACACAGAGCAGCCCACCAGAACAGAGAACTTTTATCAGTCTTAAAGGCACAGTAACAAAAACAGCCCATTCAAACGATAAAAAGAGGCTGGGAAATGGTCTCGTAAAATGAATTATGACTGCCTCTGGAACAATAAACCACACCAAACTCATAACTGAACCCTTAGGGGGAAGATAAAATACACGAAAAATGTAGGATATGAGCGCTTTAAAAAGTCTCAAGAGCGTGAGATGGTTTTCTATTTATGCTTTATTCCACCCTAGGCCATCTAAAATTCCCCAGCTCCATCTTGGCAATGTTTCATCAAGTATTCAGAGTTAGTTTTTCAGTTACTTTAATCCAAGCACTGCAAATCCAGCGCAATGCTGGTACACGTTTCAAGAGTTTCCGGATGCGGCTCGTGCAAGGGGCTGTGTGCAGGTTTGGAGCTGAAATAAAAAATGAAATAAATAAAATTAAAAAATGACATAAAAAGGTTTGGAGCTGAAACTGTTCCTTCAGGACAGGAGCACACAGTCCTCTTCTTGCAGTGCCACAGGGTGTGCATGCTTTTATGGCCAGGTTACACTCTCACACATACGCTCAACTCGCCTAACTGAGCACATTAATGCACAGAGGAGCTGCGGCATAGTAAACAGAGCTGCATCAGACTGGGAGCAGAACTGGATCCTGTGGGAGGAGAATTCTCTCTTTCAGCTTCTTTAAAATGTCAACTGTTTTTGTTATCTTTCCCCACAAGTCCTCTTTCTCCTGACAGCATTTGGAGTAGTTGTATAATTCAAAGCTCTTTTTTAAAACCTTCAGTTTTTCAATTAGATTCTCTTTTTCTCCCACAATCAATCTTTACATTCAAAATACCAATACCAAACATTTTCTTTAACCAGTAAATTGCATTTAGGTATTTTTTTCACAATTTCCTATTCACTTTATGTCACTTTCCTCTGGAACCCCACTACACTGCAAACAAGTGCTTTTCCATTACAAATAAAGCGAGATGTACCCGAGCTGCTTGATAGCAGGGCCAAGCTGACTGCATCGCTGCTTTCTGATTGGTCAAAATGTCATCACAACATTGAAAGAGGCCACTGTTTTTTTCACTGCCTGCACAAAAAACCCCCCAAAAAACCCCATGGAGATACAAATGAACAACTAGGAAGTCAATGAAGTATAAACGCTGTTATCTGTTTGGGCTGAGGATTCATTTCAAGTTTTTTATGATGCTAACAAATCTTTAACGTTATGAGAAAGGTGAAGGTGTACCAGGACATTGCTAACAAGCTAGCTGGGTTAGGTTTTTGTCACACAGCTAAACAATGCCAAGAAAAATAAAAACAAAATCAAACAAGACTATAAATAACAAAAGATACACTGGAAAATCAAAGCGTGCTACAATTTCCATCCCATCGCAGTACATTTATATTTACGACATTTAGCTGACGCTCTTATCCAGAGCAACGTACATCAGTGCTCAAGTAGTCCACGTCTGTATCTTAGACCTGTAAAGCTAAACTTGTCAATCACCCACAGTTCAGCCAAGATACTGCACGCTTGATACACCTAAACAACACCTGTTGAACAACACCTGTCAAAGAAAGTCAAGAGTTAGTAATAAGAGTTAGCAAGGCTTTTTTTTAAATTTATTTATTTTTTATTGTAGTCGTAAGCAAGTGAAGTGAGAGAAATGAGAGACACTGTTAGTCACCAAGGCGCCCCTTGAAGAGGTGGGTCCTCAGACGACGCTTGAAGACAGCAAGGGACTCTGCAGATCTGATAGGAAGAGGGAGTTCGTTCCACCACTGTGGGTCGAGACTGAGAGGAGTCTTGACGCATGTCTCCCTCTTCATCGGAGCAGCGGAGGCTCAAGACGAGCCGTGCTTGAAGCTCTGAGAGGACGAGAAGAGACACGTTGTTTGATCAATGCTGTTATGTATGGGGGTGCAAGTCCATTCATGGCTTTGAAGGCAAGTGTTAAGGACTTAAATTTAATGCGAGCAGCTACAGGGAGCCAGTGAAGGTCCCTTAATAAGGGTGTGGTGAGAGTGAACTTAGGAACGTTGAAGACTAACCTTGTGGCTGCATTGAGAATCAGCTGGAGTGGTTTAGTTACCTTCCGTGGAAGTCCAGACAGTAGAGAGTTTCAACTTGAGGTGGTGGGCCTCCATCCAAGAGGAGGTGTAGGCCAGGCAGTCTAAGATGCGGGTAGAGGCCTGGTTGTCACTAGAAGGAAAAGAGAGAATGAGTTGTGTGTCATCAGCATAAAAGTGGTAGGAAAAGCCATGTGATGCAATTACCTCCCCAAGAGAACCAGTATATAGAGAAAAGAACAGTGGTCCTAGGACCGAACCCTGTGGAACACCAGTGGATAACCTTCGTGGAGCAGAATGGGTGCCTTGCCATACTACCTGGTACCTCCGGTCATCGAGGTAGGAAGCAAACTATTGCCAGGCTGTGCCTCAGATCCCAAGGTTGGAGAGAGTGGCGAAGAGTATCTGGTGGTCGACTGTGTCGAAGGCAGCAGAGAGGTCGAGCAGGATCAGAGCCGAAGACAGGTCGGATGATCTCGCTGCATGAAGTTCTTCTGATACTGCAATGAAGTTCTTCTTAAACCCGGACTGGTGTTTAGGTACAGCACGGTTCATGTAAACCTATGGAAAAGTGCCTTCAGTTGTCTCCAGTTCTACCCACCAGCATGGACTCCATGTGATATTGTCAACACTGGGAGGCTGAAGGCAAGCACAGGCTTCAGCCTTATTTAGTACATAACTGCCACAAATACATAATTGGACGGCTCAACATGCTTGGAGGAGAACACTGACTGCTGATTGTACCAGTCAACGGACACCTGTACTGGCCATCTTGCTGATGGGGGAGAGGGAGGACCATCCTACCCTCCTATAGGAAGAAGCCAGTTGTGCTTTTTTGGACTGCAGGCCACAGATGGCAGCAGCCCCACTGGGTATCGAACTCTCAAACTCTTACTGATAAGGCGATTGATTAAACAGTTCCACCTCTAGAGAGGCCTGATAGTTATTTATTTTAATGAAACGGAATGTTTATTTCTTTTAGTGAAACTGAGTTTGATGCTATATACACTACATACAGCCATGGTAAAAAAGAGACCACTTTTCCCTTTTTTTCTGTTCACTGTTTTTACAGTTTGCGGCAGTGTGTGTGTGTGTGTGTGTGTGTGTGTGTAAAATGCATAGGTTGCTATTCTTTTCTGAACTATTACAGTGTGAGCTGTGTAAAAAATATAGTTTTTATTCTATTGTTTTTAATTTTTGCTGCTCTTACCTTCGTTCTGTCCACTTTCTCCCATGACAATGCAAATTTCCCACTTATCTTTTCTTATCTTACCAGAAATCTTCAAAGATTCCACAAACACAGACTGAACTGCAGGGGGTGTGTATATACTGACAAGGAAATGAGAACACCTGGGCAGCGGAAGAGACAGGTGATCAGGACAACAAGGGGGCGAAGTTAAACGGGGCTACGACCAAAACAACTTGGCTGGGATAAACAAATCAAAAGGCACAGGAAACGGGTAGGAGATAAACAACAATATAGGAAAACAGGGAGCATTACAGAAGACAGAAGAACATTACAGAAAGCAAAGAAACAGGGAAAAGACAGATTGACTTGATTGGCTGATTAACAATTCAACAAGATAAGTGCGATCTTTCTGCACCAGTATGTTGATTATTGAAAGGGATTTATTCAATTATTCAATTAATAAAATTTTTTTTACTTTAACAAGTCAAGCCTACATTTTTGACTCTGAAAGTAAACTCTCTGATTCAACTTTTTTGTCGAAGTGATCGGCTTGTGGGACATTTTGACAGATGCGTGTGTGTAAAACAGAAGGAGTCCCAATTTGAGGAGCATTATTTTGATTAATTACAACACTGCATTTTGCTTCTAACAGCTAACTCAGCTTGTTAGCACATTACAGCCATCTCCAGCCCATTAGTATTAGCACTGAAATTCGTCTGGCACAATTTGGTATAATTACTCATTTTTATGTTTAGGATGTTTTGAATTCTTTATCAGTGAGGCAGAGTCGACCACAAAAAATCCACAGTCATGCATCATGTCGAGTAACCAAGCCTTCCCAGTGTTTTTGTATTTCTGTCTGAACAAGGCCAGTGTATTTTTTCTGGAAGCGACGGTGAAGTAAGATCAGTTTATCTGAGCCTTAGGCAAGCTTCACACATTTGCCTTAAGATGCCTTGAAGCTATATTCCTCTGAAAATATGATTCATTGTGAGTTTTGACAGGTTGGAAGACATTTGTTAGCCCCTCAGTATGACCCCACTGATATCATGAGGAATTAATAGAAGCAGGACTCATTGGTGTCCCAAGTAAATTCAACCAAAAATCATGCAGTCCTGGTATGAGGTCTAAGACTGGGGCAGATATTGCCCTACTGGTTAGGGAGTTGCCCCTGCAATCAGAAAGTTGTGGGTTCGAATCCCAGGACTGCTGGTGGCACCTCAGGTGTACTCTTGACGAAGGTACCATCCCCACACCCTCTCCCCAGATGAGCCATTCCTAGCTGCCCGTCTGCTGTGGTGTGTTCACATTTGAGAAAAATGGACTCTAATACTACAGATCCTTGTTGCGAAAACACTCCATACAAAAGAATATAAAAACTGACTAAAGGGTAACACATACGGTCCAGGACAACTAAAGTCCAAACCAGGGTTCATGGTTGTGTTACACTGTGTATTTGATCTAGCTCGTTTTAGCTTCCCATTGTAATTTTGCGAGCGCACTAAAAACCGGATGTCCTGTCATCAACACCTATGAGGAATGTGTCTACCTGTACTTCACATTAGTAGGTTTGTTGACAGATGTGCATCTGGCTTTCTGTTTGAATGCAGAAGAATTCATTGTATTGACACTATGCTATTACTAATATTACTATTAATAAGTCAAAAGTGAACTTTTTATTTGGCGGACCAAATTACAATGAAAAAGATCTCCTCCCCTCCCCACATTCTATCACGGCTCATTGTTACTTTTCAAGTTCTTTTACTTTTTCTGTTGTTTAAAGAGTGACAACAGCCAATTTTAGATCTTTCGGTTAGGACCACTGTCTGTAACACCTTTCAGACCAGACTGAAAATCTGAAGGTCCAGACCAAAAAGTCCCATTAAGACTTTTCCGTTTGTTACATTTGTTTGAGTTTATTTTACAAAAATTGTCATTATATGTTTTCACATGACAAAATCTTTATGTGTAGGAATTAAATAGACATTTTCTGTTGCTGTACCTTTAAGTATTCTAGCCTTTAAGTATTCTAGTATTTTAGCAAACCAGCCGCAATAACCTGACAGGATTCAGGATTGTATTGCATTTTAAGGGTTTGCAATATCCACCATGCATTACACAAACATATTCAACCACTGGAAATCATTGTAATGTCAACAATCAAGTTAACCACAGTCATCAAACAAAACTGAAAAAAAAAAAACTATTTCAATTCCATTTCATTCAAAGGCCCAGGCAAGTCCAGGGTAAGGAATCAAAAGCTTCAAGAAGACTCAGTAATGTGGCAGTTCCTCAAGAGACTTCACACAGCCCTGCACATTAAGCAAGTGTATATATTGTCCTAAATGAGTCCCAATTGTGCTGTGCGTGGGGCCTGACCAGGGCCAGAGTACTATGAGTGTTCAGATCAATGAGTGATAGAAGGGAGAGTAGTAAAATGTGTGACGGTACACCCGTCAGATGAGCAGCTCCTGATGTGTAGTGAGACCTGCCCTGGGGGTAGCCCCGAGGTCAAGGAGCTGGACGATCTGGGCATCAATGAGTCCACCACTGGGGAAGCTACCCAGATGTAAAACTCACTGTTACTCACAATTTTGCCATGAATACCCTCCATACATGGGATTCAAACTGTGGACTTCAACCAGACACAATATTTTTTAGGGATGAAGAAATACTGGAACACTTGGTGGAAAAGACGTTTTGCAACTTGGAAAGCCATAGGTCCACTTGATTGATTTATCCCTTACTCCTGTGGGCATGTAGATTTTGTGACCAAGTGTGTTTAGATGGTTCATCTACAAGAGCCTTCCAGATCCCCTTGTCTCCCCATATCATCAGCTCTAGGACGCAGGCTTGTGAATGTATGAGTTCAGGTGATTTGGTTAAAAGGGATGAACAATTTTCATGACGTATCTCAGAACCAGAGGTGTTTTCAGAGTTGCTATATGCAGGCTAATTAGAGAGTTTGGAAACCAAATGTCCCACATGTCTGCAGTAGAGGTGCAAACCAAATCAATTCCACCTTTGTTTTTTGAATGTGGACTGTCAACTATTTGCACAGGTTCAAGCCACAGTCTGGTGCAAGGAGAGGTGCAATATTTCAGGCTGTCAAGATGAACAGCCAGGTTCAGGTTCTTTGAGTCCAGGGATAAAGACGTGGATGCAGGATAGGGTGTTACACTCACCATTTTCTGATTCTGGATGGTAAGAGGTAGTGAAATACCTCTTACCAGCCATCTGGTTTGCCTTGGATTAAGACATTAGGCTTGTGTAGGGCCTTAAGGTTCTGATGATCTGTGAGAACAAGAAAAGGTAGTTGAGTGTCCTCCAGCCAGTGCCACCACTCCTCCTAACAGGCAACAGCTTTCTGTTCCTCACATCATAGTTCAGTCATTGGTAAGGCTTTTAGAAAGAAGCACAGCGATACATTTTATGAAGGTTATTGTGGTTTTATGACAGGATTGAATCCTCCAAACCCCTACAAATGGTTTAGAGGGTCTAAATACTTAAGGTGAGGTGCTGAGGTAAACCTGTCCTTCAGGTGAGTAAACATTGTCTCAGCAGGAGAAAGTAAAGTGGCCCCTTATAGTCATGTGTGAACACACCACAGCACACAGTGTGAAATTCTTTCTCTGCATTTGACCCATTCACCAAGTGAAGCAGAGGGCCAACGAGGGGCACCAATGAGGGGCATCCGAGGCTCAGTGTGTGGGGATGGTTACCTTGCTCAGGGGTACTTCAGTGATGACACTAGCAGTCCTGGGATTCAAACCCTCAACCCTCTGATCACAAGGGCAACTCCTTAACCACTAGGCCACAAGCTGCCCCACAAAGAGGACGTACTCGACTGCGTGGAGGTGAAGCGCTTTACAGCATTTCAATAGCACAGTCACTGGGGTGGTGTGGAGGGAGACAGGTAGCCTTCTTTTTGCGAAACACTTCTAACAAGCCATGGTAGACCTGTGGAATGTCAGGACTTTGGGGCTTTCAGTGCTGGGGACCAGTGACATTTCTGCAGGCATTCAAGAGACCAGGGAGTTATTTTTTCAAAATGAAGGTAGAATACCACAAAATTGTGTATCTTTATCCGAGGGAGGCCAAGACTGATTTTGTGAGTTGGTGATTTGACAATAAAATGGCCCATTTCTCCTGGTGGGCGACCCCTACAGTGAAGGTCAGAGGGTCAGTGAACTAGCGTACCAAACCAACTCCAACAGGTATACGCTAAGGTGTGTGAAAAGATTTATTGGTGCTTCAAGGGAAAGAGCCAAGTCTTCAACCTGGAAACAGCTCTGGAATCTGTGAGCGCTGAGAACAGATAAGATGGTTGGCATTGCAAAGATATAAGAAGCCCAAGTTATTTGGTTAAAAGGGATGAACAAATTTCAAGACTTATCTCAGAACCAGAGGTGTTTTCAGAGTTGCTATATGCAGGCTAATTAGAGAGTTTAGAAACCAAATGTCCCGCCTGTCTGCAATAGAGGTGCAAACCAAATCAATTCCACCTTTGTTTTTTCGAATGTGGACTGGCAACTATTTGCGCTGGTTCAGGCCACAGACTGGTGCAGAGAGAGGGGCAATATTTCGGGCTGTTCTCCTCGGAGATTGCCAAGATGAACAGCCAGACCAATTAGGGAATCAAGTTATGATCTCACTTACGAAATGCAGTGCAAAAGAAGGACTCATTCCACCCATTACCTGCGGCCAGTGCTCTAAAAGGGAAATGCATAAATAAAGGCAGGGCGGTTAACTCTGCGCACCCGAAGGAGTTTTTCACCACTGTCCTTTCCATCCAAGGAATTATTAACTTGGATTCAGAATAAGCAGAATAACACACCCTCGCCCCATATTGCAGTGGTAGTACCTCATGAGACTTTATGCAGTCTTGCTCATTAAGCAGGTGTATATATTTTCCTAATAGAGTCCCCGCTGTGCTGTGTGGGGCCTGGGTGGGGGCCAGGGCCAGCAGAACATGTGACAGTACCCCACCTGACAGGAAGATCCTGATGTGAAGTAAGTTGGAATTGTGGCCAAGGAACCTGATGCTCTGGGCATTAATGATATAGGTCCATAGTTTTGGATGATCCCCTTGGGTGATACTCACTGTCACTCTCAGTTTTGCCATGAACACATTCGACACCTAAAATATGAACTGTAGAACAGACTAGGCCAGCATTATTTAGAGAACCCGTCAATAACCAACAGAACAACAGTGTTACCACTGTTTACCATTTTTCAGAATTAATACAGAAAGCATTTTTCATCTTCGCTTGCCCCTCTACTGCATTCACCCATTCCAAAGCTTTCCTGTCAGTAAGGAAATAAACATTGCAATTTTCTTGAAATCCTTTCTCGAGGAACACTGCAGTAGAAAAACCTTTTTGCAGTGTTATTATCATCTTTTTCTGCAAGTGCAAGGTGACTCTCAGCCACTGTGACTGCAGGAACTGTAGCTAAAGAAGTGAGAGGGACTGATTGTGCAAGGAAACCAAATGACAGATTTAGTAGTTGCAGGGCTGTCGCAAAAACGTTCATGCTGGAAGGAAGCCGAACGATTTCTTGATGGTGCTCACCTACTGGTCGGGCTTGATCAATCACTGCCTTAAACATTTCACACAGGCTTGGTTCCTGCCTTCCTTTCCTCTTATGCTGTATCCACTGGAGACAAAGTCTTCTCCGATGATTGAGGGAGGCTGCACACAGGCGCACACAATAAAAGGGAAAGGTTTACTGTCACAGTGAGAGCACGTTGCAGAGTCAGAAACAGGCAGACAGGCATGTAGAGGCAAAACAGCATATTCAGAAACAGTGCAAAATCAAAGTGGAGGGCGCAGGCAAGGAAGTCAGGGTAAACAATCAAAAACAGCTTTCACAAGATTCAGTAATTTTGCAGTAGCTAAATTTTGCACAGTCCTGCTTGTTAAAAAGGGGCGTGGCCACAGCCAGAACATGATTAATGGAGACCAGCAACTAACAGAAGGAATGACAGAATATTTGACATCATCTTGCCAGTTTTAGCTTTTAGCTTGTTGTCATCTTATGGTATCTGGTTCAGCTCCCATGCATAAATAAAATGGGAGTCCCCCCTAATTAAAAATAATAACTGAGCAATATGGGACATGTGCAATTTTGTGTACTTTATTTATTTGGGTATGCTTGTGATTCCTGTGAAAACTTGGAAAAACACAATTTAGGAGGAAATTGCTTTAGCAAATTACTTTAGTCCTCTGCATTTAACCCATTCACCTGAGTGAAGCTGTGGGTACCTCGGTGGTGCTATTATCAGGCCTGGGATTCAAACCCATGACCTTCCAGTCACAGGGGTGACTCCCTGTCCACCCGGCCACCAGCTGCCCAATTTTAATTTGACTTGACTGACTGCTTGGCTAGTTCGGTTTCAAGTGTCAAGTTTATTCTGATATACAGATAACAATGGGACATCATTATCAGTAATCAAGACTTAACATTTAAGTAGAATAAAAAACAAGTAGCAAAGCTTGTAAAAGTAGCATGGAGTAAAATAATAAGTTATATAGTAGACAAACAGAGTACAGCATTTGCAAGTAAAGGGGGTCCTCGAGTTACGCCACAGATCCGTACCTTTGACAGTGATGTCACCCGAATTTTGGTGTAAGTCGAAACACATCCTAGCCTAAGTCACGTACTGATCCTAACACAGTTGTAAAATCATAAAAACATAACTAAGCCACAGAAAAAGGAAAAGGAAAACTGCGTTACTGTGTATTCTTCCACCGCACACAACCAAACTAGTTCACCCACGTAGTCTGTAAGTCTGAGGCTAACGGTGTAAGCGGAGTGGGAGTGGCAGTGGCAGTGAGCGTTGTAAACTCGAAACGTTATGTATCGAGACTGTGTAACCCGAGGACCCCTTGTGCTTATAAAAAGTCTGTAGTGCAAGAGGGTGTAGCATGTTCATGCCAATGTATATATAAATTCCTAAACAAGAACAGAAGGTAAGTTTAAAGTTACTGTAGTTTGAAAGTGATTGTAGAGGAACAAGGGTTCAAAGTGTAAAGTTAAAGGTGGTTAGTGTCCAGCATTCAGCAGTTCAGTAACCCGAGGGCTTCCAGATTTAAGAGGATAACTATATTCTTTCAACACTTATTCGAGTTTTTTTAAAGGGTTAATTGAGTTAATCAGTTAATATCAGCTTGGTTTGATTTTTGGCTTTTAGCTTCATTTAACTGCTAACTAGCTTTTTAATTATCTCCAGCTCATCAGTATTAACACACAAGTTTATGTTTACTAATTTTCATGTTCCGCATGGTTTAATTTCTGCTGTATTTCTTTATTAGTAGTTAGAATAGAAGCTACACAGAGCTGACCCCAGATAATTGGCAGTCATGCATCACGTCTTGCAGTCTGGTCAGAATCTGTTTTCTCAGATTGGAAACCTCAAAAATCACCTCCAGGAAACCACAAAGAAATACATTCAGTCTGTCCGCGCCTTAGGCAAGGTTCATAAATGTGCCTTAAGATGCCTTGGAGCTATATTCCTCTGAAACTTCATAATTCATTGTGAGTTTGGGTGGGTTGGAGAACATTTGCTAGCCCTTCTGTACAACCTAACTGAAACTATGAGGAATCAGCAGAAACAGTCATGATGAATTTGATTAATTGAAGGCAGTCACCAAATACATTTCTGGAAAAAAATGCAACTGCAACTTATTTTTAAATCAGCATCTCTATGAATATGACAACCATTCCATACCAATGTCTGTTAAATTCCTACACAAGTGCCTCATAAAGCTTCAAGCTTTATCAGTTGGATGGCAAAACACTACTAGAAGTTCGTCAAAGGTAATTATTGCCATTTTGTTTGAGTGAACGAGAGATTTGTTTTCTTTGAATTATTCAACCTCTGTAAACACTGCATCATTTCTCCTATTTTGATGTTTTGTCATTTCCTTTAAAATTAAAGAACAATATTTGTATTTGGAAATCAGAAACTGAACATTTTTGCAGTGGTCTCATTTTTTTTCTGGAGCTGTATATGGTGGCAACAAGTTTTAGCTTCCTAGCAGGTGCAACAGCTTTTTCTTACCTTTGGCATTCATCAGCTGGTTAAAAAAAACAAAACAGCTCAAAATTCATGGACCAGTTCCTCACACCTTCAAGATGCATCGTCAGAAGGGGGTTGCCCGTCTTTGAGATGGAAAATCTGATTGATTATTGAACATGTTACCCACACATGGAGTGATAGTTGCATTTTGAATTTTGGTCAGAGTGGCTCTAAATTTGCTCAGATGTCTTATCCTTTAGCTCTTAAAGATTTTTTCAGAGCATAATAAAAAACAAAAACGTGAAGTCAGCAGCCAAACAGCCAAACAGCCAGAGCCTGAATGCACTGATACTTCATTTCATTAGGAGATTATGGCTTTTAATTGGAAAAAGGACGGAATGTCCTGACACGCTCAAATCTTCCTCAGCCTTATTTCACAGGTTTGTGAGCAGGGCTGGCGCCACGCACTGCAGAATCTCCTTCATTACATTGAGGGAGGAAAGAGATATGCTGCTCATTAGCTGACATTTGTCTGACTGCGTGGGATGACGCGTTGTTTGTTTGATGCTGGGCTGCGTCTTTCATGCAGATTTTCTTTGCTTTGACTTTCTCCCTCTTTGGCAATTAACTTCTTTGGCACTGCGGGCTGCCTGGGAGGCCACTGCTGGTGGAAAACAATTAAAATGGATAACAATCGATCTCATTAGCGTGGCGCTATCCACAGAGAGTTGTGTTTCTATTACTGACCCTGAACTAGATTGTCACTCACACTCTGTGACATTTGTTAAGAGGAAGCACAGCAATGCATTCACACTCATTCACCCAGTTATATGTATATATGTACACACACACACACACACACACACACTCTCACACACACTCATACACACTCACACACACACACACACACACACACACACACACACACACTCTCTCTCTCACACACACTCACACACACACACACACACACATACACACACACACAGTCACACACACACACACACAGAGCTCTGTCTATACTTCTTCTTTCTCTGTTCCCTCTCACTTTCACACACATGGCCATACACGACATTAAACGAAGCCTTGAAAATGGAAAAAGTGACATTCATTTTTATGAGCAGACTCGACGCTCTACTTAACTAATTTGGCCATTCATCTGCAGTCTTTTGTTAGGAACACATCTAAAGCCGGGCTCATTCACACTGACTTATTTAATGAATATTAAGGTTCCATCGTCCTCATTGCTGAAGACCAACATTATTAACATTTAGAGAAGCTGCGCTTTTCAGTTCCATCATGATAATCGATTCTGCTGTGAAGCAAATGCCAAATACGATGAATATCCTTTTGCGAGCATAATTAAGCCCCACAGTTTTAAGGCTGTTTTCAGCAGACGGTTTGGCTGACTAATATGTTCCTAAAAGGCTGTTCATGCTCGTAACGGACTGCATGTACGTAGTATGTAATAATCAGAGAGGGACACCTCATATGTTCAAATACATTATAGTTTTTTTCCATCAATTTTTGTCCTGATTATGCACAGCTCCTCCCACCAGCCAAGACGACCAATCATCTTTTCCGAATTTCTGCCAACGCAATGTCATTGGAGAGCTCAACATGCTCGGAGCAGAACACCAATCTGTACTTTAGTGAACAGACACCTGTACTAGCTAACACTGCACCCAGTGCTGAAGGGAGAGACAGAAGACCAATTATGTTACACTATATGGACAAAAGTTCTGGGACACACCTATTTTCCAGGGTTTGGGCTTGGTCCCTTACTTCTAGTGAAGGTCAATCTTAATGCTTCAGCAGACCAAGACATTTTGGACAACACCCTACTTCCAGCTTTGTGGACACAGTTTATGGAAGGTCCTTTTCTATTCCAGCAGGACTGTGCCCCAGTGAACCAACCAAGCTCCATCCAACACCTTTGGGATGAACTGGAATGGAGACTGTGAGTCATTACATTACATTACATTAGAATCATCTCTCAGATGCTTTAATACAAAGTGACTAACAGTATGAGGACACATTCAAGTTTCAGGTCAGTATGAGAACCAGAGGAGAGTATTAATGCAAGAAGAAACTAATGCAAGAAGATTAGGTGAACAGATTAGTCTTCAGGAGCCAGGTCTTCTCATACGACATCAGTTCCTTACCTCATAAATGCTCTACAGAATGAAATTTCAAAATCTTGTGGAAATCTTGTGGAATATGTTATTTAATCTAGCTTGAGTCTTCTTCTTCTTCTTCGTCTTCTTCTTCTACTTTTAGCTGCTCCTGATTAGGGTTCTCCACAGCATATCAACTGTCTACATTTCCTTCTGTCCTCTGCATCTTCCTCTCTCACACCAACTGCTGCTGCTCTTCTTCACCCATTTACTCTTACATGAGTCGTTTTCTTTATTCATAATTCTGCTTGTACCCACACAAATGATTACAACGGTAACAGGACACCATCTTGACCTTCCCAGGATGACAATGTCGTATTTATTTTTCAAGCCACGACTCAAGCACATTAAGCAGGATTTGGAGTCTCATGGCTTGAGGACAGTTCACCTTGTTGTTTGTGGACATTTAACTGAATTCTATGGCCCGAGCACATTTAACCTCAAATGGCATCTTGTGGCATGAGGACATTAACGGTGTGAATCTATGGCTCAAATAAATCACTTAACTGTAAGTTATTTATCTATTATATTAATATCTCAGCATTTGTGTATAAAACATAGAGAATAGAGTATTTTCTGCAGAGGTTTATTTAGATTTTATATTTATATTGGTCTCTATGTGTGTCGGTGCATTTGTAACATAAACAAGCTCCTCCGGGATCGATAAAGTTTTCAGATTCTGAAGCACATTTCATATGAATTAAAATCTTGTGGCTCAAACACGTTTAACAGCAATTAGAATCAAGTGACAGCGACGAACTGTGTTCTCATCCTGTGGCACTGAGTGCCGTCAGATTTGCAGGTAGTGATTGGTAGCGCTCTGTCATCTCTGTCATGTTGTCAGACTGACTTTATTCTACACATGGAGGAACACCAGGTGGGACCAATCGAATTTCATGAGGGACGATAAACCTTTTGCTGCCCTGCCTAAAACACTGCCCCAGGCAGCTGGCTAGTTTTGTCCACTGAGGAAAAGTAAAACAGAACTTGGAATGGTTGATTTTTCTCCTGGTTTGGCTTGTTAGATAGTTTAGACTTTAGTTGAGGGAGGGGATAAAGAAAGAAATGTGGGTGAGAGAGAAAGAGGGAGAGAATGAGAAAGGAAAGAAGCAAGAAGGGGAAAGAGTTAGAGAGGCAAAAGAAAAAGAGAAGGCAGAAAGAAAGGATGAGAGAGAAAGAAAGAAACGAGAAAGAGAGAGACAGGGAGGGAGAGGGAGCAAGGGAGAGAGAGAGAGAGAGTGAGAAAGAGAGAGAAAGGGAGAGAGAGAGAGATGCGCTGCATGAACAAAAAGACAAACAAATCAATCTGACCATGTTTTTTAATTTATAAACCTAGCGTTGTCAGTCAATATTTCTGGATTTCAGCAGAATTTTTTCAGAGACCTGCAGCTGGCCACGATCCAAGTGCTCAGATTTTCTAAACTGTGTGAGAACATACAGGTTTAATACGGCTCCGGGACTGCTGTGCAATAAAGCTATTATTTGATTTTGAATGAGTAGTCTTGTGTTGCCGTTGTTATTTAGCTATTCAGAAGGTTAATTGAATGAATGTTCTCAATCCATTCCAGTTATGACCTGGTCAGACAGAGCAGCAATTTTCCAATTTTATATAACAGTCATGTTGCACAAAGTCATGAAAAAGGTCAGGGAGTTCACTTCTAGTCAAAATGCCACTATCTGCTTCTATCTCTATTTATCTACTACTGATCTCTATTACCTACAGTAACAGACTCTTAACCACTGTTTGTGTTATCAGTAAGTCACTTAGTTGTTGCTTACCTATAGTTTTTGTGTATATAGAATGGTGTATTTCATACTGAGTGTTTTCTGCAGTGTTCTTATTGGATTTGTTTAGACTTTGTATTTTGTATTGATCTTGTCTCTGTGTCTCTTTGATTCTGTTCAGTCACAACATGAGCAGCTTCCTTCGGGATCAATCAAATTATCTGATTCTGGTTTAAAAAGGTGCAGAAAGAGGCAAAGCAGGATGTATGCAGGATGTATATATTTGTATGTACATAAACACATACTTCTGCGGTGTACATGTATACGTGTAAACAAACAAACAACAAAATGAATAAATAAATGAATCAATAAATAAATAAACAAAAAGAAAGAGAGATAGATATATAGACAGGTAGATATATATACATACGCATACACACAAATGTGTATATTTATATTTTTAGATTATTTGTATAGTGTACTTCTTTATATTATACTGTTTTATTGTACAGTTTTTATTCTATTCTATTCTGGTTCTGCTTTCTTCTCTTGTTCTGCCCACTGTGTTGCTTTAACAATGCAAATTTCCCACTTTCCCATCATAACCTTTATTGTATCAAAACATTTGACGCCCCTCAGTCACTTCAACCAGATGTGGCTTGAACACATTTAATCTCGATTGTAATCTATTGGCTCAAGCGCATTTAAAAGTGACTTAAAACGTCATGCACCCATGTAGTTACGGTCCTTTGAGTGCGACAATAAAAATCATCAGCTCTCATGCCCTGTTAGCTTACCCAGATACTGCTGAACCATGGATGGTTTGAGTTTAGAATCAATCCATCACTACCAAGCAGTGTAAGATATTTCACTGCTGATTAAAAGTAAATGGCTTGACCGACAATCCAATAAGGATCATCCACCATATGCGACACCCAGATATCAATGTGTTGTAAAATTAGGGGCTGGCCCTTTAAGCCGCAGGCTCCGTATGCAGAGTGGGAGGTTTGGAGTGGAGGGGAGAGAGGCAGGTTACAGCGACCGGAGCAGCGTAAATGTATATGGTTATAAGTACACAAAAATAAATCCTCGAGTGAAACCACGGTGCAGTTATTGACCAAATGTCATTGCTTCCGTTTATCCATTATTGTCATCTATGTGAAGCAACTGAGAAATAATGAGTCCTCCCACACTCTGTTTATACAGATGAAAGGCCACCAGTAAATGACATCAATCTACCTGCAACTCTTGCAAGTTCAAGGAACTGCAACGCAAGCGCTTTCCTCTTGGACAGACCCAGATTAAAGCAATGGGTAGTAAAGCAGCACACATAATTAGTTGCTGAGAAATGAGTCACTGGCGGGGAAGCAATCACTAATTAAACCTTTCTATGGGCCTACAAACATTCCGATGTGCCACGCATCATTGGTTTCGGTCCATATGCTGCCAGTCGCGACGCACAGCAGCGTAGCGGGTGAAGTGTCTTATGGCATGAGTCGAGCCCCCTGTGCACAGGTCGCATTAGGTGGGATGCAGGGGTTCAAAAATCCCCAGCAAACCCCTGCGAGCACAAAAGGCTCCCGCAAAGCCTGTCAGTGTGAGACTGGCTCGTCACCACTGATCCAATTAACATGTCGATGCGAAAAGCAAACCATATTTTTTTCATGGACACACTCACACATGCACAACCAAACACACACACAAACAGACAACACTCACACATACACAAACACACACGCACTCACCCACATATAAAAACACACACTAACACACACAGACACCCACACACATACAAACACACAAACACACACACACGTGTTCATTTTCGTTTATGTTTACGGCATTTAGCAGACACTCTTATCCAGAGCGACGTACATCAGTGCTTTAGTAGTCCACATCTGTTCTTCATGGCTGTAAAGCTACACTTATTCAACATCTGCGTTTAACCAGGTTACCGCTAACTCAGTTACACACCTTAACACTGTATCTTCAATTTTATGTAAAGCGTCTTTAAGTACCTTTAAAAGTGCTCTAATAATAAAATGTATTATTATTATTATTATTATTATTATTATCATCATTATTATTATTATTATTATTATTATTATTATTAACAAACCTTGTCAAAGAGAAAAAAAAACAAACACACATATAAACACACACACACACACACACACACGCACACTCACCAACATATAAAAACACACACACACAAACACACACACATACACGCACAAACACACACCCAAACACACACACACACACACAAACACACACACACATATAAACACACACACATACACACACGCACACTCACCAACATATAAAAACACACACACACACAAACACACACACATACACGCACAAACACACACCCAAACACACACACACACAAACACACAAACAAATACACACACACACACACACACACACACACACACACACACACACACACACTCACAAACATATAAAAACACACATACACGCACAAATACACACAAACACACAAACACACAAACAAATACACACACACACACACACTTTTATTGGCAAACCATGGGGTGAGACATGTGTCACACATATGCATACATGATTGGGCTTTACCTGGTTTTATAGGAATATCCTGTGTGTGTGTGTGTGTGTGTGTGTGTGTGTTCATTATCCCTTCCGACTCTCAGGAGGAATTGATCTACTAATTAGAGGCTTTCACACTAAGAAGTCTACCCCAGCTAAAATGTGCGCTGTCATTAAAACAAAAGGAGGATATCAAAGAAATTCAGAAATTCTGTTTAAGATTCTACTTTTCAGATCGTTATCTCAATATCATTTTTAGGAACACGACAATACAACCCAATGATTTGACCCAATTCATGAGTTCACAAGGCAGTACTCATGATAAATACTCATGATAAATTGAACAAAATGTGAATGAGGCCCCATGGTGGTGCAGTGGGTTATACTGTTGCCTCACATCTCCAGGGTTGGGGCTTTGAATCTGGGTCCTGGTCTTGTGGGTGTGGAGTTTGCATGTTGTCCTTGTCGGGGTGTGGGTTTCCTCCGGGGTCTCTGGTTTCTCCCACAGTCTAAAGACATGTGCGTCAGGTGAACTGGGGATTCTAAATTGGCCGTGAGTGTGAGTGAATTGTGTGTGCGTGCCCTGTGAACCCTGGGATAGCCCTGGTGACCCCTGGCACCCGAGACCCTAGTAAGGATTAAGCGGTTACAGAAAATGAATTAATGAAAAATGTGAATGAAGAAAAACTGTTGTGACACAATGTATTAGCACTACAGCTGGATGTTAGGAGGAGTGTGGTATAGTTCATGGATGTGCTGGGGTGGGTCGCTGGTTGTTATATATAGGTGTATGTATACATATGTGATCTCAGCTTGAAGTTTGTGTTAAGTCAGGAGCATTTTGTTCTTGTAGGTTAGTACTGTTTTTTTTTTTCTTCCGATTTACTACCAAGTCCAGACAATTTTATTCTGAAACTCCATGAAAACAGGCTAGTTTTCTGACACTTTTTGTTGGCTTTGTCTTGTCATGAAAAAGCTCTAACAGCTTCCTTGTTTGTCGTTTCAGTTCTCTGGCCTTCCTTCTGTTGTTTATGTACAGTCCATCTGCTTCCCCATCAGAAACATTTCTAGAACCACTAGAGGGCAGAAGAGCTTTCATTCATTAAGTCATCTGTACATTTCTTTTCTGAGCTGCTCATCCTAAACACAGGGACAGTGATGAAGCTTAGTCCAGAGGTCATTGCCAGTTCATTGCAGGGCAGATACACAAACACATTCACACACACATACACACTCACCTGGGGGCACTCTGGCATCTTCAGTTCACTTGCATGCCTTTGGACTGTGGGAGGAAACTGGAGAACCCGGTGGAAACCCATGGAGACCCTGAGAAAACATGCAAACTCCACACTAGAAGGACCCTTGGCCACCCCAAATCTTTCAACAGCTTTAAAAAGGAGAGATACACTACATGGACAAAAGTATTAGGACACACCTGTTTTTCAGGGTTTGGGCTAGCCCCCTTATTTCCAGTGAAGGACAGTCTTAATGCTTCAGCAGACCAAGACATTTTGGACAGCACCATGCTTGCAATTTTGTGGACACAGTTTGGGGAAGAACTTTTTCAATTTCAGCATGACTGTGTTCCAGTGCACAAAGCAAGGTCCGTAAAGACATGGCTGGATGAGTTTGGTGTGGAAGAACTTGACTGGCCTCACAGAGCCCCGACCTCAACCCCACCCACACATTTGAGATGAACTGGAACGGAGATGGCGAGCCAGGCCTTCTCATCCAACATCAGTGTCTGACCTCATAAATGCTCTACAGAATGAATGGGCACGAATTCCCACAGAAACTCCAAAATCTTGTGGAAAGCCTTTCAAGGAGAGTGGAAGCTGTTATAGCGGCAAAGGGGGAACAATTCCATATTAAAATCTATTTATTTGAATGCAGAGTCATTAAAGTCCCTGTTGGAGTAATGATCAGTCGTCACAATACGTTTGTCCATACAGTGTATCATATAAATATAACATATCATAAAAATATATATCACACATATAACATATCATATATAAAAATACATATCATACATCAAAAATAATGTCCTGAACTTTTTCAGGAGGTGACCCGTTGGTCTCTAGTGAAAGAAAATAATCAGTATCCAACGTTGCTCTGATGCTGAATTGGTATCTCGGGTAAGCATCATATTCCCTATAGACATTCACTATTTATCCACCCACCAGATCCCTCCCAGCTTTAATCAAAGCTTCATGAAGTCATTTAAATTTGCACAACACTTTCATAAACCAACAGCCTGAGAACAAATTAAAAGCAGACGAAAGAGGAATTTCCTGTGATTGAGAACTGAATTCCAGACAGCCTATAAATATCATGCTCTCATTTTGAAGCTTATCAAAGTCTTGGGGCGTGCGTGCTTGATTAAATGCTGCATGTGTGGGAAAAGACTCATTTGCTGAAGGAAAATGATGTCTTTTAATAATGTCTGTTTAGATGGATCTAGACAGCTCACCTCACATTTAAGCCATCCGTCACATGGATGCGTATTGTACACTTTTCAAGAGAATAACGAGGATCTTTTTTTCTGTTTCAACACGCTGTCATTAGATAAAGGAGAATGGATATGAGTTTCCTGTCGGCTCTGCTTTCTTCTCTGCTGGGATACATTAAGCCAAAGCAGAATTTAACAGTCTACCTCATTTAACATCCCCCCCACCTCATCAGCTCTTTATCGAGTTGGATCAGGTGTGCTGTGCCCCCTGGGGAACTGTCTGTCACCCCTGCACTAAACCTATTTTAATTTTGGCACCGAATGTACAAGAACATGTGCCTCTACCAACCTTTTGCAGGCCTCGCCTCAATGTTTTTTAGACGTTGCTGCAAATTAAATTTTTGGAATGTATAAAAGTAAAGTGGCCCCTAATAGTCACATGTTAACACAAAACAGCGTGAAATTCTTTATCTGCATTTAACCTGTTCACCAAGTGAAGCAGGGGGCTGCCACCAGTGAGGGCAGTGATGACACTAGTAGTGCTAGGACTCAAACCCACAACCCTCAGATTGCAAAGGCAACTGCCTAACCACTGGACCACCAGCTGCCCCATGCCCAATGCACTGAATGGGTGGCTGATAACCATTAAAAGACACTTTACAAAAAGTATCCAGTATCTTTGTTTAGAATATGTCCATACTGCGAGGAGCAAAAGGTTTTTACATCAAAATCATAATTTGAAAGAGTGCAGTTTTCCCATCACCAAGCAAGTAATTACTGCTTATATTATCAACAGTAGGTTTTAAGTGATGAAACTGATATTAAAACAGAGCTTGTGAACCCCTTGTTGATGAGTTAGACCAATAAGAAGCAACCAAACACCCACATGATGCGTACATGACAACTTGCTGTCTGACAAAACAGATTAAGAATAATATTTAAGATGTAAAATTGAATTGAATTTTTGCAACACTCAAAATGAACTCATTATGGGGCTAAAACTGCACTTTTTTCATTTTCCACTTAAATCAGTTACCTCATTATGCAGCTCGATAAAGAGACTTAAAGGATAAACTAAGGCCCAAATTCATTGAAGGTATTTTATATTGAGTGACCACTGTATCTTAAATGGAGGAAAGTAATCTGCAATTGAAACTACAGTTGCAATTTTGGCCTTAAATTGTTTTCCCCAAAGTGTTCAACCCAACAGAATGACTGCTGAGAGCCGAACTTTGTTTTCTGAGTAATTAATATCTTTGCAGATCTGAACACTTTCAAGGCACGGATGTATTTAGGACTTTGGAAATGCTGGACTGTGTTGTTGCAGCTTCTCCATGCTGAAGTGAGATTAATTATATAATAGAAAAGTTAAAAACTATATCCTAATCCCAACAGTGTGACCTTTGTGGTGCAACTGTTTAAACACTGACCAGATCATCAGATAGCCATCCATGGCTATAAATGGTATCACCCTTGGTGAGCAGGATGGCCCTCACTATTCTACTGATGCTATCCAGGACAGTCATCTGTTGGTTGATGTAAAAGAACTGGCAGCTCATATCCAATGAGCACTTGGAGGAAACTTGTGCTAGCCTTCACCTTCCCAAACTGTGAGAGGGAGAGTCTTATGGTGCTTTTCCACTTGCACTAGGAACTGTTCTGTCCCACAAACAAATGTTTTTCCATTACAAATAAAGAGACCCATACCTGTCACGGCTTTGCTTGATGGCAGGGCCAAAAGTGGAGCTGACTGAGTCACTGCTTTCTGATTGGTTGATATGTTATCACAACAAAACACTGGGGATACAAACTAACTACTGCGAAGCTGGACAAGCACAACTCTGTGAGAAATGTGAAGGTCAGCCAGGATATCGCTAACAAGTAAGCTGAGTTAGGTTTTTGTCACATGGCTAAACAACACTATTGTGTAAAGCCTCTCAGAATAAAATATACAATAAAAGACCACAATAAAGTGGCTCTGTTAGAAAAACTTTCTGCTGGTTCGACTCCATGGATGTGATTTTGGGACGACCATAAACTGTGGGAGGAGAATTGCACTGCTGATGCATCACAAACTCTGTGACCGGGCTGAGATACACTGAGATACCAAAGCGTTCTGCAAACTCTGAACTATCATAATCCGGTTTAGGTACCGCACGGTTCCTGTATATGTATGGAAAAGTGCCTTTACCTAGTAGAACTTGGGATTTTTTGGACAACGTGATAAAAAAACATGGAAATTATTTTTATGTTCTTTGGGCTATGTTCTACAATTTCTCATTACATTCCTTATTTTGTCCAATAGCTAACAAACTGTGCAGTTACTGGAAAGGCTGGAACACATCTTAGGGCGGAGCCTGGACAGGTCAACATAGGTCACTATCATAATAGGTGAGATGAATGTTTAATTAAATATAATTGCTAAAATGGAATATTATTATAGCATAAATTTGTCTGTATGCCTGTTTGACCGGCTGTAAGACTTACTGAATAAGTTATGACATGATGACTGGGAAATTTGATGGTCAAAGCAGTTCACCGGATCCATAATGGAGTCTCTGGCATGGTCTGCTAATACTAAAGTAATTAGGGGAAACGGCACAGAGTTCTGGTTTGAGGAAAAAACCTGGCTGATGTAGCACTGGGCAGAGCGCTGGACTGAAAATTTATTGAGCCGTCAGTGGCTGGCCGGTATTGGCATTGTGTCGCTGTCCAGGGTGCTGTTCTGCTGTCTGCGAAGGCCTTACTTATTGTGGGAAGGCTGGAACACAGTCTTTATCCCAGTCTTATACATTTAACAGAGGTTTGAGACCTCAGAGCCTTGTTAACACACTTGATAAATACTAAGACCTTCCGTGTGTTCCTAAGAGCTGGCCATGAAGCCTCTCTGCAGCATTTCTGAACAAATTAAATTACATTCACCTGCAGAAAAACAGTTGACAAATGTTCAAGGTAGAAATGTGTGTTTCATCCAAACACTTCACTGGTTCCATACTTCACTGGTTCAGAAACAATTATTCATTAAAACTAAATTCTAACAATTTTTCACATTTTTGAAATCCTAATTGAAATATGAGTGTCATCTGGAGCCGTTGGGTGAGAAATGTGTTATGTCGGGTTGTGGAGCGGACACACTTGCAGGAAACAGGTTAGATGAGTATAAGGTTTTTAATGAACCAAACTTCAGTTCTTGAGCTCATAGAGCTCCGAACAAAAAGCAAGCTTCAACAAGCACTTGAAGTACGTTAGAGGACCTTCTCTCCGAGCGGAGCTCAGGCTTTAGCAGAGGGAAGGGGGTGCAGCTGCAGAGCCAACTTTCATGAAGCTTCAGCAAGCCCTCTTTCATCAGGGGCCAGTACAACTATTCCATCCAGATGGAGTTACTCAAATATGGTGGACGCTCCACTGCTCACACCTATAGTACGTAGAAGGGGAGAGGCATACAAGGCAGGCACACAGTCAGACACCCAGCAATGGGTGTAAACAAAAGGGTGCAGCCACGCGTTGCTGGGCTTGTTAGTGAAAGCTCTCCACCGCCACTTGGCCCAGATAAAGTCCTCCTTGCGCACGCAATCTCAAACCTTTCTTGAGAACACAGGCATTAAGTTATTCCACACACACAAATAGCACACGAACCCGAATCAAGCTGGATGTAGGAGTTTGGTGTCCACGCAAAGGACCCTCCAGATCAGCTGGACTTTAAACTCACACACAGACCCAGACAACCAATCACACAATGCAGACAAGCAACCTGGAAACAAGAATCACTTAAACTTAAACTCTAGACAGGTGGACAAGTCGTCAGGTGTCTCACCTGGGGTTGACTGGGCTCCCGATGACCACACACACAACAACTGGTGACATCATCAACACGTGTCCAGGGCTATGTACACCTAATACTCGGGGGAAGGCCTCCGCTGGGAGCCCTTTCTTTACAATGGTAGTGAATGGAACCCAGTGTCGTAATGACTATAACACAAATATAGCCATATCATGTAATGATGGTTGGTTATTTATTTGTTTGTTTGTTCATTCATTCATTCATTCATTCATTCATTTAGTTTAAGTCACAACATCATAATTTCTGGTTCAAAACTGCAAAGCTACCGATGTTGAAGCTATTAATAAAATGTATTAATAAATACAGTAATAAATTAGCCATCATGCTAACATTGACTCAGCTCCACCTTTTTCAGGCATATAAATTATATATCATCAATTAATAATATACTGTGAATTTAAAGACAATTTCTCATTAGGTTGCCTGGGAATTCTGTCCATAACTGTAACAGCTGCTACGAAAGGATGCGTTTTTCTACACTAAGGCCTTGTTTTGTGATACAGGTTTCACTACATAGCATAGGTAGTTAGTTATCAGCCGATCGGTTTTTATGCACTACAGATGTGTTTGCATGGACTATAGAGATGTTAGTATTGACTGCACTGTAATGACGAAGAGAGGTACCGAGACACTCGCCGGTCTGTAACTAAAAGCCTTCAGGCCTTAGAAGTTCTCCATTATGGCTTTCGCTCATTAGCAGAGCCTCTTGTTTCAAAATGTCACTGATTTCCCCAGGTCATGTTATGCTTACAGTGCTCACAGCACAGTAATCACAACAGACACCATTCAATTAGCCATCAGCCTCTCAAAGGCGATAAACAAGAAAGACAAATGAAGTGCAGCTTATGTGCAGGTCGCTAATAACACAGCTGATCTGTCTCAGGGAACACCATCGGATGGCATCGTGAGAATGACATGCCAAACAACCAGTTAAATCTCTGCTTTTAGTTTGAGTAGGTTCTAAATGATTTGAAACAGGAATTGTAATCTGTAGAACTCAGAGTGCATCAGTACACTCTTACCCCTTTTCCACTGCACTGGTTCCCGTGCCAATTCCGTGCCGGTTCCCAGTTTTGGAACCAGTACGCGCTTTTCCCCAGAAAAATAATTGGTGCCGGTGCCCTAAAATGCGCACTGAAACGGCCCCTAAACTGGTTTAGCGCCGAGAACCCGTGATGTCACGAGCGGTGGGTGGGGCAATATTTGGCTTTAGAGGAGAAAATGGCGGAAAACCAAACTTTGGGAACTTGGAGCACGGAGGAAACAAAAGCATTATTGGCAATATGGACATCCACTGAGATGCAACAAAAATTTGAAAACGCAGTTAGAAAAAAAAAGATTTATGAAGAAATTGTGGAAGAACTAAAAATCACAGGCTTCACAAGAACCACGGACCAAATTGTTTTTGTTTAGTGGGTGTGACCTGTGACGTATAATCATGCAGCTCCCGCTGAGCTCCTGTCTAGTGGAAATGCGGGCACCTGGCACTGGCACCAGTGTAGTGGAAATGAGATATCTGATTTCAGTAAATACAATCAGTGTAAAACAGTCTAAACGGTATAAAACCAGTGTTGGTTCTCCCACACTCTCGCTGTTTGCTGCTCTTTCTCTCGGTGCGCCGCCGCTCGGCCGCTCGGCCGCTCTCCGGACCCCCTCCTTCTGCAGGTTTTCCTCACCCACTTGTGGGCGGAGACTATCCTGAAAATTCACCCCCGTTCAAAGATCTTGTGTTGTTTTTTAAGACCTAAAATAAAATTAAATGTTCATTTGCATGTGGTGCTGTTTTTCAAACCCCAGTAGCAGTTATTATTATTATTACAAGCTAAAATTACAATTACTTTGGTTTGTGTGTGACACAGGAAGACCAACCAAAGCTCAGCATGACATCTGACACCTCGAACATCAACAAAAACTCCACAGTGGCTAGCATGATGCTGAGTGATGGATGGAGAGGGAGGACCACCCTGTCCACACAGAGAGAGCAAAGCCAGTTGTGTTCTTTCGGACTCCCACGCCTGTGGCCTCACCTGGGACTGAACCTGTGATCTCCCAATGACAGGGCCAACACTTAGAAAGTTGCACCACTTACTTATTTTACTAAGGGGTATGAACTGAGGTATGGGGTGTCAAGGGACATGTAATCAAATATAAGGTTCTGCATGTATAATTGTGACCCTCTACTGTTTTCAAGAAACTCACAACAAATTCAAAATAGTGAATGGAATTTCTGAATGTTTTTTATAATGGTGTCCAGTCATTCTGCCACAGAAAAATTGCAAAAATCATCAATATACTATGAATACTGCCATATTTGTCATGTTATGAGTGTCTGTAAACTTTTGGTCACTATTGTAAAAACTCATAGAAAAGAATTCCACACTGTAGCAGTGTGTAACAGTCCTGTTGTGTCTTGCCCCGTCGCTCACCCCCGTTCTGTTTCACACTCTCCTGTCAGGCTTTGTCTCTGTTTATATGTACACATGCTTTTGTTTTGACCCTTCCCTGACATTTATCACTTGTACACCTGTAACCACTCCCTGTCACAGCCGTCCCTAGTTAACCTGTGTATTTGTCTTGGTTTATATGTTTTTGTTGGTCAGCCATGGCTTTTCCTGTGTGTCTGCCTGTGGTTTTTATTGTTTCTTCTCATGTCAGCCCCGAACACCCTGTATCCTATCCCCTGGTTATGCCTTTTCATTTTGTTTTCAATGCTCAATTTAACTATTATTATTCTTATTAAGGGTGAATTGTGAGGACACATCTCCTCCTACAGTTTTTGAAATATGGGGATCAAAACATCTGTTACTATCCTCCGCTGTGTGCTTGTTTATAACTTTTTGATCTGTTGATCAGGGGCTGTGTATTGATCTGTTTAAAAATCTATTTTGTGGTCGAGTCCCCTCTGTGATATATGGGGAGAGAGAGAAAGAGAGCAAAAACAGGGAGCAAAGACACAACAGACACAAAAACAGACTTCAAGACACGAAAGCTCAGGTCAGTTATATACAAAAAGATGTGTCTCACTGTTTGTTGTGGTTTAATTGAAAGTAATCAGCCCATGAATCAACCCCCGCCCCCCCACCCCCCGGTGGTGCAGTGCTATCAGAAGATCATGGTTCGAATCCAAACTGTGTTTTGTTGTGTTCACATCTGCATCCAGTCCTCCATTACAACTTGTAACAGTGTGTCAGATTAAAATATTCACTGATTTAGAGAAGGTCAGGGAACAGTCCACGTAGGGGTCCTTTTTTGGTCAAAATGAAAAATTCTAAATGGTCCAAATGACCTGCTCGACCTTTCTAGTGTTCGAGCCTCAAGCGCCTGTCCATTGAGTATCACTGAGTTTACAAAGAGCGTGGAATGTGGCATAGATTGCGACCTGTGATGTGCCACTGTCTGAGGGCTGCTTCCGTTGCAGCACCTGAAACCTGAGATTAATGTCTGACAGTTTTTCAGTCCGGAGGCAACATTTGCTATGATTCATCCAAAACCTGTTTGGCTTGGCAAAAGGAATAATGCACAGACTATCAGAGAGGAAAGGAAGCAAGCTGTGCAGGCCTGTTGCTTTGCCTCCACACACACACTAACACACACACACACACACACAAAATGCTAAAGTCATTTCACACCACTTACTGGCACCAAGAGAGTGAAATTAAATAGAGCCCTATCCAGTTCCCTCTGATTTCTTCCTGTCCCCACAGGTGCCAGGATGCCGGGTGAAGGCAGCCTGCAGCACTATTTCACTCATATGCATCTCTTCTGAATGCTGGAAATCACTTTGTGGGATCTGAATATCACGTTTGGCAGCTCCTTACACTGAGCAATGCTCACACAGAGCTGCATAACATTACTGCAGCATGTCCAGAACGGCTGTGTTTGGGAATATAAACCCAGAACAGTGATGCGTCTTTAAAATGACAGCCTAAGAAACTTCACAGGGTTTTGTTTGTTAGTTTCATTTGGATTTCAGACATCCAGAATACTGAACAGATCACTAGCAGGTTCTAAATTGAATGAGAAAGCTCTAGAACACGAAGAATGAAGGTGTAACAAGTTTTTTGTGATTGTGATTCATACTTGCATATTGGGAAAGTGGTAATGAAATATCAAGGTAAGAAATTTGACAGTAGGTAATGAGAGTGTACTACAGTTGTTAGAGTAAATAGAGTAATTATTAGTACATTATTTAATTGCAGTATGTTATAGGTAAATACAATATATTAGTTATCAGAATATTATATTATATGATATTATATTTTATTTTATTATATTACAGGCAACTACAGTATATGTTTAATTATAAATGTGATATATCATTACATATGATTTAT
>JBBPCX010069393.1:0-11404 GCA_037974365.1 Hydrocynus forskahlii | reverse complement strand
CACACACACACACACACACACACACACACACACACACACACACACACACACACACACACACACACACACACTTTCTCCTGCAGGGATCATTTTGTTTTTACTGCAAGAGTAGGATAGGACAACACACACACACACAGTGGTTATATATCAGAAGTATTTCTCTCAGCAGAGCTCTTGTAAACACTTTATGGTTTAATTCATGCTGATATCTGCTCTCAGATCAGGACTTTTATCAGACAGACTGTTTAGAGAGTCCATAGTTGATTCTTTATCGTCTGAGGATTCGTTACACAAGAGCTTGGAATAATACAGGTGTGAAGTTTTTCTTACATTTTACTCCACTTTCATGACCTAGAACATCAGTGAATCCAAAACTGGTCCTGAAGAACCCACTGCCAGGCACACCTGAGCCAACACACCTGTTCCACCACACCTGACTTAACACAGCTGACCTAACACACCTGACTTAACACAGCTGACCTAACACACCTGACTTAACACAGCTGACCTAACACAGTTGACCCAACACACCTGATCCAACAAACCTGTCTCAACAAACCTGACTTAACACAGCTGACCTAACACACCTGACCCAACAAACCTGTCCCAACACACCTGACTTAACACAGCTGACCTAACACATCTGACCCAACACTCCTTACCCAACACACCTGACCCAGCACACCTGGTCCAACACAACTGACCCAACACACCTGCTCCAACATACCTGATCCAACACGACTGACCCAGCACGCCTGACCCAACAAACCTGATCCCAACACACCTGATTCAACAAACCTCACCCAACACTCCTGACCTAACACACCTGACCCAGCATGCCTGATCCAACACACCTGACCCAACACGTCTGACCCAACACACCAGACCAAACACTTCTATGTCAATGCTAGGTTCTGATAGCACTGGGTGTTTCTAATGTAGTGCCAACTCTGCATGTTTAGTGAGGTTTGTATTTGTCTGTAAATGTGTTTTTATTGTCTGTTTACCTTCAGCAGCCAAGATGTGGGAGATGTCCAGTCCCTGGTTCAGCCTCATCACGACTGTCCCAAGCTCGAAATCCAATGCATCACTGGAAACAAGAGAACAACATGTCTGTCAGGTGTTTGGGAACGCCTCTTCTGAAGTGAGATGTTTCAGAGTACAATCACGTGTAGGAAATGATCAGATAACATTTCAGTGCGTCTGATTTAGAAGTGATTTACAAACACTTTAGGGTGCCGGCATTTTTCAAAGGTAGCATTATAACTAGCATTATAACTAGGGTTATAGTGTTTCACTGTTCACAAAAGCGCATTTTCCAGGAAAATGGGTGGAAAATGACAGGTTTGCCCAGGAAATAAAAAGATTAAAACGACTCAAAGATAAAGTTGCTGTTGAGCAAAAACAGCTGGCTCACTTAAACTCTCAAACTAACACAGTTCAGTGTCCCTAAAGCTAAATATGAACATATTTATCACCAGCAGAAGTCATACTTTGTTTGAAATAGGCCAACCGAGCTTGCTAACTGCTTGCTGGCCAACTAACAGCTTTTTTATGAACCACAACAAACAGTGACGCCTTTCATTTTGTAAGTGTCCTGTGCTTTGTTGTCCTAAAGGTTGTTTATGAGTCCCCAGTCTGCGGATGGGCATTGCACCCAAGGCTGTGTGTGAGTGTGAGTGTGAGAAAGAGTGAGGGAGCAGTTACGTACTGTAACACTCCTGCATATTCCAGCACATCTGCAACGTCTGCGGTTCTCCAATCTCGTTTAAAGCCGAGCATCAGTGTGTTTGGTCTGAGCCGGCCCAGTCCTGAAGCCTGGAAACAGGAGCAGCAACATTTTTAAATTCTGGATTTTCTGAAATTTTATGTTAAGATTTTCCAAAATTTGAGTTTCAGAATTTACAGATTACTTACTCAGTACTAAGTAATAATAATTCCGTCATAAGTTTTTTCTTTCACCCAAGTGGACCATTTTAATAAACCCATTTCAAACACCCCACTTTAAACCATACACTTTCTGTATGATCATATATAAGATTTTTTTTTATTAGGTTTAATAACAATCTGTTATGCTGCGGTGCAAAGGGAAGGAGGCGCAGATGCAGGTTTCCATAGTTATAGACTTCCTTTATTGACAAAGGGCAAAAAAAAGGCACAAGGGCCTATACCCAAACAAAAGACCACGCTGGATCCCCATCAGAAAGTCTTACTTGATTAAGGTTTAGTGTGACGGTGGACAAACACCGGTGCCATAAAACAAAGACACTTAAATCCCCAACTCAATTAAACCCAGCACAAAAGAAAACACGTAGTCATTTAACTCAAGCCACCGGCCGGCTGTGACCACTCCCCCAGCCAGAGTATACATGTCAAACTAAAAGTCCCTATTAACTAAACAGAAAGAGGGGCCTCTAGCGACCACTGACCATGGACATGACACCACCTAAAAGTCATTAACACTTAAAAACCCTACTACTGGGCCAAAACAAATGATGTTTTTTTTTTTACCAGTAAATTGTAGATACATATACAAATAAAAACAGATATCAAAAAAAAAAAAATGTGCTGAAAATAATCACACTATACAAAACGAAGTAATGGTATTTCTAGAATTACACTGGCTACTGTTGTACTTCTGTAAACATAAAGCTGTGTGAGGTGACAGTTACAGTTAGATTTTCTTCTCTTTCCATTCTACAAACAATTCTGTGATCTTAAATTTGAGGTCTGTCACAGAGCCACATTTCACCCTTTTATCGCTCCGGTATCTGGCCCAGTATTTCAGGTCATGTTGGTCCAATGCTGATACTGTTATTGAGACCTGTACTGAGATTTATCCCTTTATGGTGCCCTAAAACAGCCACTGGTGTTATTCCGGTTTACACTCTTTATCCTGCTTTATTGTTCAGGCTATCAGCCAGCAGCCGATCTAATCTCACCTCAGTCTGAAGTCCTGATGCTGCTGTATCTCTGCTGATAGCACTAATGGCTGCATAACCTTTAAAAGGTTAGCGTTGTATAGTATAGTACGGTATTTTACAGTAACGTCTGATCTACAGTACAGTATTCTACAGTAATGTCTGATCTACAGTACAATACAGGATTCCAAAGTAGCGTGTGCTCTACAGTATAGTACAGCATTCTGTAGTAGGGTCTGATCTACAGTACAGTACGGTATTCTACAGTAACTGATCTACAGTACAGTGCAGGACATAATTTCACAGTGATGTTTAATCTACAGAACAGTATAGTATTCTACAGTAACATCTGTCTTATCTACAGTACAGTACAGTATTCTACAGTATTATCTGATCCACAGTACAGTACAGTATGCTACTGTATTGTCTGATATACAGCACAGTACAGAACAGTATTCTACGGCAACATCTGATCTAGAGTACAGTACAGTATGCTACAGTACTGTCTGATCTACAGTCCAATACAGAATAGTGTGTTCTGCAGTGCGGCCTGTCTTATTTTCTGTCATCTGAGTAGAAGGAAGTGAGTATTTTTAGTATTTTTGGATGTTCTGACCTGCAGTAAACTTGCGGTTCCTTCTCGGAAGCCTTCAGATGCGACAGCCGCGTAAAATGCTTTCCTCTTCTGCCGATTCAACCACACCTGGTTTTGTTCCATGGAGGCACTCATCTCCTGCTGGCGGTCCAGCCGTGGTCCCTGAGACACCAAAACACACACACACACAAACAGACACTCAGGTATGTGCAAAAACACGCTCAGATACACCAAAACACACTTAATGCAGATCAGACATAGTGGTGTTGCTGGGGTTTTTACACATGTAGGTTGAGGGTGGTCCATCAACCAAAACTATCCAGCTTAGGGAGGCTGTGTGATCAGACACTGATGAAAAGCAGGAGAACTGGACCCTTGGGGACCCCTAGAGAGTCTGGTACGTTTTGGCCGCAGCTCACAATGCATGAGGATGAAGCAAAAACGTTCTGGGCATCTCTAAGGACCGGTTTGAAGATTTATCCCAGGATTTATCCCAGTTGTTTTAGCCCTGTGATTTTAGTATGAGTTGCTTCTGTTCCACTTTCAGTCTCAGTCTCATTATCTCCACATCAGCCTCACATTTCTGAGAGCGTTTGAGGTCATGTGATAATGCAAAGCTCTCTCAATTGTCTGATCTTGAACCCTAACGAGTCCTCACCACATAGACTTCACAGGCAATGCAGAGGCCGTAGTTTTTGGTGAAGGAGTGAGACAGGTCCAAGAGAGCCGGCCGGGTTTTAGGAGCTCCGGTCAACACAATGCACTGAGGCCTGAAGGACAGATAAGACCATTACATACACGACATGAGCAAACACCACAAACACACGTCACAGCTCACTTCTCACACCACACAGATTTGAACAAAACTAACATTTTCATGCCAAACTTTTAGTTTAGAAATTAAAATAAGGAAAAACGCAGTAGAATGTGGTTTATGTCTACAGTACAGGATGGTATTTTACAATAATGTCTGATCTACTGTATAGTACAGGTTTATATAGTAATGTTTGATCTTCAGTAGAGTGCAGTATTCCACAGTAGTGTCTGATGTACAGTCCAAGACTGTATTCTACAGGAATGTCTGATCTATACAGTATAGTATTCCACAGTGGCATCTGATCTACAATACAGTACAGTATTCTTCAGTGACGTCTGATCTACAGAACTGAAAGAAATGAAAGATTTTTAAAAAGAAGGGCATACTAAAGCTAAATGTTAAAAGTAGTTAAAGTAGTTTAGTAGTTTAGCTTTAAGAATTATATGTGAATGCATGTATCTGATGTTTTGTTTTATATGGCCACTTAATCTTATGTCAGTAAGTTATATACGACAAACTTAAACATTTCATTTCCGGTTAAATTTGTCCCACTTTTTGCATCAGTTCAGTGGCATTTAGATCAACTGGTTAACTGGGAGTCCCGTCAGGCTGTACCTGAAGTTCTTGACGTGTTCTTCCACTCCAGATAAAGTCAGCGCATTATTTACTGCATTCACGAACGTCACGGCCTGCGTGGACGAACCCCAGTTCACATCTGCAGAGAACAGAGCTCATTTTAATATATTGCATTTTTTATGTTCTTTCTTCTGACACACGTAGTCGGTCAAACTGAGGAGTTAGTGTGGGTTGTGTAGTTACTATTGTGTAGTTATTATTGTATACTTATTGTGTAGTTATTATTGTGTAATTATAACTGGGTAATTGTTTGTAGTTACAATGTAGTTATTGCGTAGTTATTGTGCAGTTATAGTATAGTTATTGTGTAGTTATGATTGTCTAGTTCTTATGTAGTTATTATTGCATAGTTATTGTTGTGGACGTATGGTGTGGATATTATGTAGTCGTATAGCTGTCATATAGTTATTGTTGTGTAGTCATTGTATAGTTAATATATAGTTATTATTGTGTAGCGATTGTGTAGTTATTATTGTGTCGTTTTTATTGTGTAGTTATTATCATGTAGTTATTATCGTGTAGTTATTATTGTGTAGTTTTTATTGTGTAGTTTTTATTGTGTATTTATTGTGTAGTTATTGTTCACTGGGGTTCCTACTGGGTTTCTTGACGGTGACGTAGATGTAGAGGAAGATCTCTATAGCATACGTGAGCAGCGCCGCCCACCAGTTAATGACAAACATCACAGCGCAGCAGAGCACCGCCCCGAACAAGGATAGCCACATGTTATAGTACTTATATGCCGGCCTCCAGCCTGCAAAAACACACGCAAACATACACAAACACACCGGACACTCAGCCATTGTTCGAACACACACACAAGGTCTCGTTGAGGACAGAAGGACCATGACTGATGGTTGATTCCATTAGTTGGAGCAAAATGATGGATCTTCAAAGGTGTATTTCACATATCACTCAATTTCACTGTACTGACCAATCAATCACCTGAGCCCATCTTATCCAGTGTGTATGAAACTGCATTATTTTTCAACAATACTTTCATAAATTTACGAGGATCTACAGAGTGTACAGCATGAATATGAGTGTGGAAGGTGCTGACCTGGAGATTTGGCATAGGAGGCATGGAAGCAGGAGAAGTTGATGAGAGCGTAGGAGGCCAGGAAAAAGTTGGAGATGATGGGAGCAATGGTGTTCAGCTCAGCTGCATAGAGAGAGAAACGTCACCGTTAGTCCTACTGAGACTGGATTAGTGTATATATATGTCCCCTCTAGTGATAAAACTGGAGCGAGTTTTTAGTGAGTTGTATTTTCTGTGTGTGTCATTTTCTCTAGGAAAGTGAAGGGTGATACTGTTCACCTTTCTGACCTTATTTTCTATCTTCTCCTACTAGAAAAAAGCGAATAGAGATGGAGTTATACACCCCTGACCAAGTAAATGTTTCCAGAGCATCCTTTGTTTTGGCGTGTGCTTTCTAGAATGAAGAGGAAATCTCTGGAAGTCTGGGACTATTTCTGGAAGCATGTGAAACTTATCTAAAATAAGTGCAAGTTATAAAATAATTCACCTGTATGTGGACAGGTATGGGTCTCACACACACACACACAAACACAGAAGATTAGACAAAGATCAGACTGAGATCAGACACGAGGCTCCACAAGTGTTGACATGTCAGGTGTGTTAGAGCAGTGACAACACCAGATGTTAATGGTTCAGCAGAGTGTGTGTGTGTGTGTGTGTTCACCGATGAGGATGAAGGCCACAGCAATTAAGAAGGTGAGAACATAACCCCGAATCGGCTCGTTGTTTTTGCCATGACCCTTAGCGAAGAAATGTAGGGCCTTATAGATGTTGTCCATGCAGAGTGCCTGGGAGAGAGAGAGAGATTGTTCTGTATGTTAGTGTGGTTTAACACAGTGTGTGAGTGTGCGGTATGTTAGTGTGTAGTACGCTAGCTCACAGTGTGTTAGTGTGCGGTTAGAGTGTGGTGGTATCTTGAGCCACTCTCTCACCTGGAAGACTTTCGGAGCGCTGACCAGAGAGGCAAGGGCTGAGGAGAGGGTGGCAGAGAACGTCCCTGCAGTGATGAGGGGTCCAAACCCAGATACCATAGTCATCACCTACACACATACAAACACACACACACACACACACACACACACAACCATACAAACAAAGGGCACAGTGATTACTGAAGACCCCCACAGTCTGAAGAGAGCGTGTGAGTTTCCTGACTTTCTATTGAACTCTATCGTCACACCGGTGTGTTCTGGAACATTCAACACTTCTAACTGCTGATCAACTCCTGCAGGTTAATGGAGATTCAGGATCACAGTCGATACTCAGAGTTTTGTTTTTATACTTTTATACATCCGACAGTCCATCAGTAACTAAATCACACTAAACTCAGGCTGCGTCCAAACAGCTGATGCACCAACTAACGGATGGAGCACCATGCAGGACACTCGAGCACAACACACACAACCACACAATCACTGTTTGACACTGTAAAAGGAATCTTTACATTTTACACAACTTCTGAACCACCTGACACACGTCAAAGCAACACCAGCAAACAACCCTGCAGAGCTGTAATTTTTGTTACATAAACCGTCTTTATTGAGTATTTATCTTCTCCCTTGTTCATTCCATAGCAACCACAGCTCATGCTGTTGTACAACAAACGTGATCATCCTCATCGAATGAGTAACCAGCCAAAGTGAACCAAGTCACCCAAGCATTGATATGAATGTTGTCCCTCTGTTGAGGAGAAATTTACATATTTAGAAAATAAACATCTTTATTTAAAAAAATAGATACATTTGCAACATCTAAGAGAGGTGGCGTTGCTGTCCGTATCACCACCGGCCTGAAACTGCTGCTCTGAAACTGCAGCTCTGCAGTCAGATGGGACTACTGACAGGAATACAAGAACAATTCACAGCACAAAATAAGAGACTGTTGAACATAGTGTGAAACAACAGTAATCAAGCAAACAAAATCCTCAGCAATTAGCAGAACTGATGAAAGTCCCCCACTGAGGGGTTAATGACTGTTTGACTGTCCTACGCTGTGGTTCTTTTGCTCACCTGGAAGTTGTTCATGAGGCCATACTGGCACTTGGAGGTTCTGCAGATGGAGAAGTCATAGCCAAAATCACAGGCAGTTGAGAAGTTGCAGTTTGCTCCGGGAGCAATGGTGTCATTCCTGTTCCCTGTTGCGTCACGGACGACTGTAGAAGCTGGACAGAGAGGAACAGGATGATTAGATATCAACCCCCCCCCCCATCACTCAATATAACTGTTCTTTCTCTCAGGGTGAAGGGGCCGTAACTCTCCCTCATCACTCAGTATAACTGTCCTCTCTCTCTCTGGGTGGGTAGGGTGGTCCTCCCTCTCCCCATCACTCAGTATAACTGTCCTCTCTCTCTCTGGGTGGGTAGGGTGGTCCTCCTTCCCCCCACCACTCAGTATAACTGTCCTCTCTCTCTGGGGGTTCTAGCTAGTGGGTGGCCCTGGACCCCTCTAGGTAAAATGGACAAAGGTACTAAAAACAATAGCGGTCAGTGTGAAGTCTGTTGTTATTGATGTGTGGGCATATAATTGGCCATGCTGTGAACTGATGTTGGGTTGGAAAGTGTGTGTGTACCTACAGACACACAGCGCGATGCCCAGGTACGTGAGGCCTGTGATTAGTATGGCCAGCAGGGTTCCGATGGGAATGGCCCCTTGAGGGTCCTACAATCATAAAAAAAGAAAAAAGAAAAAAAAAAAAGATTTGCTGTTTTTTCAAAACTTTAATATAAATGTTAGAACTACTTAAAACAAATTTAACTGACTGGTTTACAATATTTTGCAGTCTTTAAAAACACATTATGTGACATTATTTGAACTGTTGGTTTTGAAGAGACATGCCAGGTCTGTCCTGACATTCACTTTGTGTTGATCATGAAAAAAGAAAAGGAACACTCAGTTCCTTCTGGTTTACATTTAATTGGACAAAATTTAATTCTTCAACAGAATAATGATCCCAGTCATTCTTCAAAATTCTGCCAAAAGTATATCCAGTCCAAAGAAAAGCGGAAAGTTCAGACAATGATGTCTTGACCTCCCCAGTCTCCAGATCTTTCTCCCATTGAGCTGCAGGGATAAGCTGGACCCACAAGTTTCAGATGAGCGGCCAGAAAATGAGACAGAATTGTTTGCGGGCTTGAAAAGGCGCTGGGAGGGTTTGGGCACAAGTTATTTCCAAAAAGTCATAATGGGTAGGGACGTTATTTTGTTGAAACTTTTTCGCATGCTTTAAACTGCATGTACAGTGTATATTGTTGTTCAGTGTATATTCACAACCAGTCAGCTCCATTTGTTTTAGGCATTTCTAATGGTTTCTTCCTAAATTTGATAAAGCTGAATAATCCAATGGTGAGCATTGGATTCGTCTGGCCTGTATTTTGAGTTTGAGTCCACCCTGTCTCCCTCCATCATCGCTCATGTGACTACAGCATTAGTGGTAATAGAAGAATTAATAAATAAATTAGTAATAAATGTTCTGTTCCAAATAAAAGTCTATACAGACATGTTTGGCGCAGGTGGTCTTCACAAAAGCAGATATGATCTTACCTTCAGGTCTCCAGAGATGTTGGCTCCTGCCAGGATTCCCGTTGCCGCGGGGAAGAAAATGGCAAAAACAGAGAAAAAGGTCTCTCCATCTCGGAAGTTCGGGGTGAAGTTTTCTGCGATTATGGAAGCTATTGGAACAGAGCAGAGTTTAGTAGATGATCCTTCCTTCAGCAGAACCTTCTTGTGGTCCACTTGTCTTCAGAAGACCCTCCTGGCACTGAAGGTCAATGTCTTTTTAGGTGCACTTCCAGCCCTTTACATCTGCCTTACACACAATTTAAACTCACCATTCATTTGTGATGTCACTACTGACTACATTAGTTATTCAGTAATCAAGCCATTAATTTGGAAGTTACTAGAGTAATTGTGTACACACAGTTTATAACAACATCATTTATTTTTAATTAACATGCTTGAAATTAAAGAGGTCCTGTTGGTATTGGTTTCCACCGGTTCAGTGATGAACACTAAACCATCACCAATAGCTCCCCCATGTGGACAATCTAACAAACATGGCTTTGTTATGACCTGCAGATCGTTAAAATTACAAAGTGCTCGCTATGTTGACTCGACAAGGGTGTAGATGATTTTTTTATCAGTTTTACTCGTTGCTATGTGAGTTTTTTGTTTTCTTATGCACTGTCATTCAGTGAGCCCATGTTCGCCTCGATGCTGGTGTGACTCGTTTGACTTTGACTCGAGGCTCGCTCGACGGAATGATCATGTTTGTCAACAACAGTACGAGCTGTGGTTTCTATGGTCACAGTGCCATAGTGGTGATGAATGAAAAAGGGAGGAGATAAATATTGCATAAATACGATTTATCGACTGTAATCCCGAATCTCCATTAACCTGCAGTGTTGATCAGCAGTTACAAGTGTTTGAATGCTCAGTGTTGAATGTTCCAGATCACACTGGCGTGACGCTACACTTCAATAGAAAGTAGTCAGGCAGCGCAACCATGTGACACGACGTGCTGAAGAGTTAATGGAATAATTCATTGTAAATTGAAGTAAAATTGTTGGAATTCAAGTAAAACTGTTGGAATGCAAGCACTGAAAGTGAAGTTAGCGGATTATTTTCATTTTTAATGTTATATTTGGGTCTAGGTTGATTGATCAGTGTAATTACCACATTAGATTTACGTAAAAAATGATTTCATCACACTTTAAGTTCATGATATTAAACCCAGTGAAGCTCCAGAGCTGGTTTCCGGTGCTCACCTTGGTAACTGTAGAAGCCTTTGGACTTCTTGTCCTCTGTGGCAGGAATCGCAGTGCCTACAAACACGTTTACTATGGCAACCAGGAGAACAACCAACAGCACAATCTGAGCCTGGAGAGACAGAGACAGAGAGAGAGAGAGATAGAGAGAGACAGAGAGAGAGAGAGAGAGAGAGAGACAGAGATAGAGATAGAGAGACAGAGAGAGAGAGAGAGAGCGAGAGAGACAGAGAGAGAGAGACAGATAGAGATCAGTAAGTTTTTATTGCTATGTTTTCATTTTGACTCCAAAAAAGAAGGAAAGAAAATTCAGTGTGTTCTATTTTTACAGTGTATTATTATTATTATTATTATTATTATTATTATTATTATTATTATTTATAATTCAGTTGTTTTGCTATGTAGTCTTATGTATAAGGCTTTAAACATGAGACAGTATTAGACTTTGTAACCACTTATATAAGAGTGTATGAACTTGTATAAAAGACAGTATTTGACCCCTGAAAGATACATATATATAGCGGCTGCTAGTCTTTCAAACAGGGGAAGCTCATTTGAGGCCTACATTATGAAATTCGTTACATTATTTGTACATAAATTCTGCCCTCTGTTCCTTTTTCAGAAAATGGTTTGT
>JBBPCX010069392.1:0-11404 GCA_037974365.1 Hydrocynus forskahlii | reverse complement strand
GACACCGTGGAGAACGTTCTGCTGCCTGCAACATCCTCCAGCATGACCGGTTTGGCAGTGGGTCAGTAATGGTGTGGTGTGGCATTTCTTTGGGGGGCCGCACAGCCCTCCATGTGCTCGCCAGAGGTAGCCTGACTACCATTAGGTACCAAGATGAGATCCTCAGACCCCTTGTGAGACCATATGCTAGTGCGGTTGGCCCTGGGTTCCTCCAAATGTAAGACAATGCTAGACCTCATGTGGCTGGAGTGTGTCAGCAGTCCCTGCAAGACGCAGGCATTGATGCTATGGACTGGCCCGCCTGAATCCAATTGAGCACATCTGGGACATCATGTCTCGCTCCATCCACCAACGCGACGTTGCACCACACTGTCCAGGAGTTGGCGGATGCTTTATTCCAGGTCTGGGAGGAGATCCCTCAGGAGACCATCCGCCACCTCATCAGGAGCATGCCCAGGTGTTGTAGGGAGGTCATACAGGCACGTGGAGGCCACACACATTACTGAGCCTCATTTTGACTTGTTTTAAGGACATTACATCAAAGTTGGATCAGCCTGTAGTGTGTTTTTCCACTTTAATTTAGAGTGTGACTCCAAATCCAGTCCTCCAGGGGTTGATAAATTTGATTTCCATTGATAAATTTTGTTGTTGTCAGCTCATTCAACTATGTAAAGAACAAGGTATTTAATAGGAATATTTCATTCATTCAGATCTAGGATGTCTTATTTTTTGTTCTCTTTATTTTTTTGAGCAGTGTATAAATGAGTAACTTACAATTAAGTGAAACACAAATGATAGTTGTGAGTATGTTATTACGTGTAGTAGAAATAAATAAGTAATATCGACATGAGCAGTGATATCTCACATGGTAAGACTTTTACACATAATAATAATAAAAAATTGCATGTAATGAAATGGTTTAGCCTGCAGTAAGACAACTGCACGATATTGCACATGCTAGACTATTGCACAAAAAAAATAACATAAAAATGCACGTAATGATAATGAGTTAAATTTGTTAAGATATTGCACAAAGTAGCATCAGGTTATTGCACAGATTATTGTGTGGATGTGTGACAGAGGGAGGAGTTATAGAATCTGATGGAGGTGGGGAAAAAGGATTTTCTGTGGAATTCATTTTATGCTGGTAAATCTGTGGCTAAAAGTACTATTCAGTTCAGTCTGATCAGGCTGATTAGTGTTGCCTATGACTGACTGAAGTCTAGACAATGTTCTCTTTTCAGCCAGTTTCAGTTTCCATGTTGTTAAGTTCCTCACTCACCACTGAGCCCGCTTTCTTGATCAGTTTGTCTCTTGGTGTCTGCTACTTTCATGCTGCCACCCCAGCACACCACAGCATGGCCTCTGTAGAATATGTAGAAGGTACAGCCTACTTTGAGCCCTCTTGTATGTGGCCAGAGTTTTCTGGCCAGTCCAGCTTATTGTCCATGAGCATTTACATTTACGGCATTTAGCTGATGTTCTTATCCAGAGCGACGTACATCAGTGCTCAAGTATTCCTCATCTGTTTCACATACTTAAATCAGTGTCCACTATTCAACCAAGTTACTGCACGCTAGGTACACTTAAATAACTCCTGTGAAAGAAAAGTCAGACGTTAAGACATAAGTAAGGAAGGGATGGGGATAAGAGCTTTCTTTTTGTTTGTTTTTTGCTTTTTGAGAAATAAGCACGCAGAAACGAGAGGCATGGTTAGTCACCAAGATACTCCTTGAAAAGACTTGAACTTAATTACTAAGTGAAGGTTCCTTAGTAAAGGTGTGGTGTGTGTGAACTTTGGAACATTGAAGACAAAGCTGCATTCTGAATCATCTGAAGTGGTTTTGTTACCTTCAATGGAAGTCCAGCCAGTAGGGAGTTGCAGTAATCCAGTTTGGAGATGACCAGAGACTGGACGAGTATATGCATAACTTTTGTGGTGAGAAAGGGTCGGATTCTTCTGATGTTGTAGAGAAGGTATCTGTATGTTCTGGAGATCTGGTCAACCTGTGGCGAGAAAGACATAACACGAAGATTTCTTACCTTCTATGAAGGGACGATAACCGAGTTCCCAAAAGAAACGGTAAGAATGTGGTTTTATGAAGGACTCCCTTTGATGACGAGGAACTCGGTCTTGCTGGGGTTCATCTTGAGGTGGTGGGCCACCCTCCAAGAGGAGAGGTCAGTCAGACAGTCTGAGATGCGGGTTGGAGCCTGGTTGTTGCTGGAAGGGAAAGAGAGAATAAGTTGCATATCATCAGTATAAAAGTGGTAGGAAAAACCATGTGAGGCTATTGCATCCCCAAGAGAACCAGTATACAAAGAAAAGAGAAGGACCGAGCCCTGTGGAACATCAGTGGATAATCTTCGTGGAGCAGAATGGGTGCCGTACCATTGTAGCAGAGGGTTTCAGGTAGCAGAGGGTTTCCAGGACCTGTCTCTTGCAGACTTTCATGCTGTGTAAGGTGAGCGCAACTGGCCTGTATTCCGATGTGGTACTGTGGCTTGCCCACTTTGGTACAGGAACCAGACACAGTGTTTTCCACAGCACAGGTACTTTCGTGGTGCTAAAGCTCAATTTGAAGATCCTCAGCAGTACTCAACATACCCGGGAGGCCCAGAACTTGAGCACTTGTGGGTTTATGCCATTTGGGCCTGGTGCCTCGGCAAGAAGGTGTCTGTGTAGTTCTCTCCTCACTTGGTCCTCAGTGATGGTGATGAACAGTCCATGGGTGTCGGAGTCATCGGCAGCTGGAGCAGAGAGGGTGAAGGCTCTAGCAGGCGAGATGGTGGGTGAAGGAGAGAGGTAGGATGGAGAACCACATTCTAGCATGGCACTGATGGAGGAAACTGGCGCACTGGGTGCCATAAGGCTCATGTTGGAGCTGTAGGAAATCCTGGGATGAGGTCTAATGTTGAATCTGTTAAATAACAGGTGAAGTTTGTTGGCCCTCACAGTGTCACCACAAGTCCCCTGGCTGGTGGTCTTGAAGCCCATGATTGTGTTTGTGCCCGTCCACACCTGACAAGCACCTTTGAGCCTCCATGGCTGCCTCCCTGTCACTTGACTTAAATGCTTCCTCCTTCTCATTCAGGAGGACTTTGATGGAAAACCATCCCACCGCCAGATAACCAAGTGCTATCCTTATCTGCAGCCAGCATGAGAAAGACTCACGCCAGGGTCATGCACGCAAAGCTGCTGGACTGGACAGTGTGCCTGAATGTATGCTTGGAGCCTGCGCTGACCAGCTGACTGACATCCTAGCAGACATTTGCAACACTTCCCTCAGACAAGCTATCGTCCCATAGTGCTTCAAGGCCACCACCATCAGACCTGCTCTAAAGAAGGCCAGAGTCTCAGAGTTCAACGACTACCAGCCAGTAGCACTTAGCCCAGTCGTCTTGAAGTGCTTTGAGCAGCTAGTCCTGAGCCACATCAAGAATCGGCTCCCTCCCACCCTGGACCCACTGCAGTTCGCATACCGCCCAAATCGATCTCACTTGGACTCCTCTTGGCCTTGTCACACCTGGAACACCACAGTTCCCATGTGAGAACGCTGTTCATCGACTTCAGCTCATGAACTGTGCAAACCCTGAGCGCATCATTGGCAGCTCTGTACTACGCCTGCAAAACATCCCGCTGCATCCGTAAGGCCACCAGCATCGTGGATGACCCCCACCATTCCTCACACGAACTGTTAATGCCCATTCCAACTGGTAGACAATTCTGCAGCATCAGGAGCAGGTCTGCTAGACTGTGCAATAGCTTCTTCCCCCAAGCAGTCCGGCTCCTGAACACCATGCTTCCCCCCAACACTGAACTGTCCACTCCACACCCAGATTTGCACTACATGACACCACCTCTTTACTTTTCAACGGCTGCTATAAGATTGAGTGTTTACATTTATGTCTACCTGAACATTGCCTACACACTGCAATACATATTGCTACATTTGCACAACGGTAACTTATTTACATTGTACATCATTACATTTACAAGTCAAGTAGGTTTTTCTTGTCATTTCTACCATATATACACCATACATAGTAAAAATGAAACAATGTTCCTCCAGGACCATGGCGCAATACAAGAGCAGGACAGAGTACAGAACAGAACACAAGTGCAAACAGGACAGAACACTAGAGCAACAATACAACTAAATGAGGAAAAAAACTAGACAACGTTCGGTGCATTTGACAATGGCTACATTGAGGATAAATTCAGTATTTTGACCGGTACTGTATTCTAGCAGCAGAGATATGCAAAGATGCAGAACAGTTTACTTGTGCAAAAAAAAGTGCAATTGTTGCACTGTTTTTCTTCTCTCTTTATAGTCTTTACTCTATTGTGTAATAACTCTACCGTATACTGTATACAACATTGTAGTGTGGCTAAATTAGATATTTTTTAATTACTGTGAAGTTGTATAACAGCATACATATAAATGTTATATTTATACTGCAACTGTATAACTGTAGAGCCTCCGAGTTGTGCCCCCCCCCCTTAGTACGCCTATTTTATTTTTTAAGTAAAGTATTTGTACATTCAGAGTTATATTTATTTGTATAGTTTTAATTAGAATTCATCACCCCTTTTGTTGAGTGTGCTGCTGTTGTGTTGTATTTATGCTGCACCTTTGGTCCAGGAGGATAATATTTAATCTCTACTTAATGTATATGGCTGGGATGACAAAGCTGTTCTTGGCTGCTTGACCTGACTTGACTTGTAGCAATGGGCAGCCACCGGCCAGGCGCCCGGGGTGGTGTGTGTGTAAACAGTACCTTGCTCAAGGTCTTGCATCAGTGGTACAATGGGCAGTTGTAGGATTCAAACCCACAGCCTTTCAATCGCAGGGGCAATTCCCCAACAACAGGCCACCAGCTGCTCTGTATTATGTCAGGTACTGTATTCCAGCCATGGAGAGTAATGTGTGCAAAATGCAGAACAGAGAGTAGCGTGTGCAAAAAATGCAGAACAGAGGTAAACAGCAATAAATATAACTGTGCGGATATAGCAGCAGCAGGAAAGAGAATGTGCAGTATAAAAAATAGACGGGTATTTACAGAGGCAATTAGGAGTGTGAGTTGTTTCTTTAAGGTAGTAAAGATCTGTGTATTGTGTTGGGAGGAGGAGAGTGAAGCTCAGGTGAAGGGTGTGTTGGTATGTCCAGGAGGGACAGTTCTGCTTAAGGATTCTTATGGCTTGAGGGAAGAAACTGTTTCCCAGCAGTGAAGGGCCGTATGCTATGGAACCTTTTGCCAGACATGAGGAGGGAGAAGAGGCTATCCACAATGCTGGTGGCTTTGTAGATGCAGCATGTGATGTACTTGTCTGTGACAGAGGGGAGAGAGATCCAGATATTCATCCCAGCTATCCACACTATCCTCTGTAGGGTCTTCTGATCTGAACAATTCCCATATCAAGCTGTGATGCAGCTACAAAGAATGCTCTCTATAGTCCCTCTGTAGAAAAGGGTGAGGATATCAGGGGGAGGTGCGGTCTCCTCAGTCTAGACAAGACGGAGACACACTGTTGGGCTTTCTTGGTAATTGAGCTGGTGTTGAGGGTCCACGTGTCATTCTCCACGAAAAACAAAGGAACTTTGTGCTCAGGACGATCTCTACTGAGGATTGGGAAGTGATCATGTTGTGCCCTCCTGAAGTCAACAACCACTTTTTTTTATCCACATTCAGAGACAGGTTCTTGGTTCTGCATCTCTTGCAGTTACAGACAGACGTGTATGGGCCCACCAGTCTCAGCTTCCCAGTCAGATGATTAGAGTGATGGTGTTGAATGCGGAACCAAATTCTATGAACATCATACTCATGTAAGTGTCGTTTTTGTCCAGGTGGGTGAGAGCCAGGTGAAGGGTGGTGGTGATGCATCATCCATAGAGTGGCTGGGATGATAAGCAAACTGCAGGGGAGCCAGTGAGGGGGCAGCTGTGATTTTATGTGCCTCATGATGAGCCTCTCTAAGCACTTCATGATAATGGGTGTGAGTGCGAGAGGACTATAGTCATTACGCATGGATTAAAGTTTTCCATCGCTATGACCGATTTCCGTCAATTGTGAGAGGAAGTATGGGCCCGCGACAAAGATCATTTGGTTTAAAAAAAATCTGTCATATTTGTTTTCTTTTTGCTTTAATCCATGTCATTAAGGCAAAACACTGACAACTTTATTAGCACGGGGATGATGGTGGTGACACTGAAGCTTGATGGTTCAACAGTGGTGCTCAGAAAGATTGAATATGTCTGAGAACATCTGCCTCCTCCTCTGCACTTTGTCAGAGAATGTTGTCTAGTCCAGCAACCTTCCATGGGTTGACAATTAAGTTTTGTCCTTAAGCCACTTTGAAACTACTTTGGCAGTCATTGTCCGTTTGGAAGACCCTTTTGCGTCCAGCCTTTAACTTCCTGGCTTCAATATTTCTACTTCACAGTCGGAATAGTGTTCCCAGGCTTGCAAGCTTCCCCCTTTTTCTTCCAAGTGTAACAGTGGTCATTATGGCCAAACAGTTTTAGTTTCATCACATCACAGTTGTCAGGTCTGGGGTTTGTGACTGTGGGTGGCCACTAGAGGCCACCCTTGTTAAAGTTTATCATTTGTGTTGGGTATTAGTCACAGATGAGGGTTATTAGTAATAAGTGTTTGTGTTTTGTTATTGGTGGTTGGGTTTTGTGTTTAAGTATTTAAGGGTTTTGAGTTTAGTTTGCGGGCATCGGTCAACCCACACGGTGGTTAGATTTTCTCCTGTTTATCCTCTATGTAAAACTATAGTTCAGGCTCTCAGGCCTGTTTTGTATTGAAAAGAATAAAAGACATGGAGCACTTTAACTATCCCTGGTGCGTGTGTGCTTGCCATTCATGCGTGGAGAAGGGGATCAGACGTGACAGATTGACTGACCTAACAAACGGGCACAGCAGGCGGAGAGATGAGCCCCTTGAGCCATACGGGGTGCTCGAGGAGGATGAGGAGCTTGTCCTGGGTGTGGCCAGCTGGGTCCAGCTCGAGTGTGAACAGGAAGGACGAGCCAGTTCACTACTGCCGAGCTGTTGTGCGATGGTGAGTCAGGGGACAAGGTAGAGGACCTGGGCTTCTGGTGGGACAAGTGGATCGGTGAATCCCTGATTATAGAACCGGACCGCTTTGTGGACCCCCTCGTCATGGACCTGACCGCGGAGGAGCTCCCGTTTGGGCTCACTGAGAGGCGAGGCGGGAGATCTGCGATCCGTAGATGTAAGGGATGTGGTGGTTCACATCGTAAGCGTCTCCCACCCGTTCACCGGCAGCCCTAGATGTTTGAGACCTCCCCTAACACTCCACCCCTCCCGCCTGTGCCCGGCTCACCTCGCATGGCGAGCACTTGGCTGGACCAGCGGGCCTCACTTAGGGCAGGCTCGGGCAATAGGACCCTGAGCCAACCTATTGTAGAGGTCCGTCTCCAGCCTCCTACGCAGCGAGAAGCGCCGCCCACTGTAGCTACGTAGCCAGCTCAGCCCGTAGCAACCAACAACTCGCAGCTGCTGGAGCAGAGACAAGCTGTGACGGAGAGCCCGCAATCCCTGGTCACACTGACGTTTCAAGCGCTACCCTTGGGGCAGGCGAAATCCAGCAAGCCGCTAAAAGCCACCACACTCCCGAGCGCAGAGACCACGCTCCCAAGCGCCACTGAGACCACACTCCTGAGTGCCATTGAGACCAAGCTCCCAAGCACCAAGACCACACTCGCGAGCACCGAGGCTGCTCTCCAGAGACCCGTACCGGCACCACGGAGACGGCTGCAGCCTCCAGCGCCAGCCCCCCCGGCTTCACCCACCAGCGCCAGGTAGCGAAGAGAGGGTTAGTTTATGGGTAAGTGCTGACAGTTCAGAGCCTGTGGATTTATTAGGCCCTTTAGAGGAGCCATCAGGCTCTTTAGTAGAGCCGTTAGAGCCCATAAGAGTGCAGCAGCCTAGCATGTTAGCCCAGCAGCCTAGCCTGTTAGCCCAGCTGCCTAGCCGCCAAAGAAGGACCGGAAACCCCACCAGGGGATGGGGGCTATCCCCTGAATTTTTTGTGGTGGTACTGGGGTCCTTCGGGGCTCTGAAGGAGCTCCCCAACATGGCTTGGGACCTGGGGACCAAGGAAGGGCTCCCAGAAGGGAGCTCCACAGAGGGAGCTGAGCCCCAGAGGACAGTAACGAAAGGGGCTCCACTCCTGAGGATAGAGAGGGGCTCCAGGTAAGGGGCCCTAGCTCAGAGGACAGCGAGGTGTTTATGACTAACCTCGCCTTAATCACTATAGAAGGCCATTAACAGAAATGAGGGTAGTGAACAAACCCACCAACATTTGTGTTATGTTTATACCATGTATTATATATTCACCAAGCATACATTCGCACCTACACAACCCTCTTCCCAAACCCCCACTGCAGTTCACATATATCTATATACAACAGTGCAAATGAGTCCATAAAGTTTCTTCCTGCTCCAGCAGGACCTTCTGCTCTCTTGCTTGCCCCTCCAGTGCCGTCTGGGAAGGGTAGGTTCCTCGTAGGGAAGCCACACTTCACCAACCACCGCCAGGAAGCCCAAAGCCGATACAGATTCAGGTCAAGACAGGAAAGAAAGGAAAACAAAACAAAAGAAAACCCACCTGCTCCAGAGCAGGTGGATTACACATTAACTTTTACACCCAAAGAATGCCCAAAGCATTAGGGTAACAAAGGTGAAACAGTACTTATATGCCTTTAGAACGCACTGGTTCTGCACATAGGTTTTCTGATAAAAGGGGTTTCTGCTGCTGGTAGCCTAGCCTAGCTTCCTCTGCTTCTTTTATAGAGGGAAACAGGAAATGAGCCTAGAGCTACCTAGCGCCCCCTCTGGAGAAAGGCCAGTAACAGCACCCAGCTGTTACACCCCCCCCCACACACCTTCAGAAGTTCTACCGTCGCGTAGGTTGTATGGACATGTGGGTGCTTTGCTCGCAGGGAGGTTTTTTCTTCTAATTTATCATGTTACCGGAGACGTGCACCAAGCTGATCCGACTCGGTTCCGAAGCAACCAGCTCTATACGGCACCATCCGATTGGGGTTATACGCCATCTACTTCAATTGCAATCAGCTTCACAGCCCTGATTGGGAGGAGTGAGGACGCACAGGCAACAATTTTCTCTTTTTTATTTTTTATTTTTTTCATTGGACTATTGCTGGGACTGGAAAGGACTGGTTTCTTGAATGAGGGACTGAATGGGTATATGTAGCACAATAAATAAATGTAAACACGTTTGGAATGATATACAGTGTTGGTGGTGTGACCTTCATTTTTCTGCTAACGGTCTTGTGTACTGATATTTTACCTCAGTGAGAACCGTTACAGTGGCGCCCGAACAGGGAGCTATTGATTTTTTTAATGGTGTGTATTTACACTGTGCTACTGTGTATTTCATTTGCACCTCCCTTTCTATGTTTATCCATGTTACCTGTCCATATGTTTAGCCCTGTTACCTGCCCATATTAAGTCATCACCAGTTACTACTTATCCGTTTATTCATTTCATAAAATAATACATTGTTTAAATGTTATCAAAAATAACACTAAAATGCAGCATTCCTTCTCTGATGCGTTGGCATCCGCTGCTCAAACTGGGGTGAGGGCCAACCAGGCAGGATCCAATACAAGAGGTAATCGATAGCATTAATACTCAGTACTTGGATGAGGAAGAGGTGGTTGATGCTGAGGAGGGCCGCATTTGGGAAGACCGGCATTCGGCTGAGATTGATAGTGTGGTTGGAGGAAGAGACTTTACTTGGGGTGGTGGTAGCTCAGTGGGTAGGATACTTGCCTCTGGACCAAGAGGTCATGGGTTCGAATTCTACCTTCAGCACACCACCACTGGGTTCCTGAGCAAGACCCTTAACCCCAAGTTGCTCCAGGGAGACTGTCCCCTGTAGTTAGGGAATGGAAGTCGCTTTGGATAAAAGCGTCTGATAAATGCCGTAAATGTAAATGTAAATACTGAGCCCAACCCTGTCGAAGAGGAAGCAACACTGCTACCGCCCCCACCACCAGTGGAGGAGGAATGACGCGTCTCATCTCGGTCATCTTAGCAACGCGCCTCAGTCAGCTATAGGATGCCCTGCGAACACTGAAAGACAGGATGGATGGACAGATGAATGAGCTGGCTGATCAGGTACGGGAATTACAAAACCAGTATAGTACCAATTGTGAAAAAACACAACACGCGTTTGGGAACCTACATAATGAACTCCAGCTTAGCTGTCAGAGGGTAAAGCAGCAGTGTGAGGCTCAGCTGCAGGAGGTAGGACGTTCTCTGGTGGACTGTTTGAAGAGACGTGACTCACAACTGCAAGCCAAGATAAAGGCACTGGCCCCTAAAACCTCCACACCGTTTCCTGCAGGGCAGTCAGTGTTTTCACCACCACCTTTTGCCTCCAGCTACACTCATGCCTCTATTCACAAACCACCTGTGAAATTAGATTTTCCCCGGTTTAGTGGTGCAGAAGGGGAAGATCCAATCTATTTCACTGAATGCTGTGAAGAGTTTTTAGCACTATGCCCACTTACCGATAGTGACATCTTAGCTGCACTTACTTCTGTCCTGAGTCACACGGCGAAAGACTGGTGGAAAGCAGAGAGGCAACATATCAAGAGCTGGCCAGCCTTTAAAACTGCTCTACTTAAAGCTTTTCTCGCTGAGGACCATGATATAGAGGCTGAAAAGAAGATAAGAGAGCGCACACAGAGACCTGGTGAAAGCATCCATGATTTCACCTACCAATACCGAGCACTGTGCATGAGGTGGAAGCTACAAATGGAAGAGAGGGAGATTGTCCAAGGGGCCCGCTGTAACTGCCCTCTGTAACCCCTGCATTGCCTGTGTATTGAGGAGTACAGTCACTACCATCAGTGAATTTGTTCGGCTGGGAACATTAGTGGAGAGAGACTTTACAGCTGCCAAAGAATTCCAACGAAAGCAAAGTGTCAATCCACTGACAAATTCAAACAAAGAAGGAAAAAAGGTTCACCATCCCACCTTGGTATTTCTCAAGCAGGACCTTCTCTGTTAGCTGTGCCAGTGGAGATTAATGGAGTATTCTGCACTGCTGTCCTCGACACTGGTAGCTCTTTCTCGCTCATCTCTGTATCGCTGTGGTAAAGACTGAAGCACCCCAACGAGCAATGGCAATCTGCTAGGGGGCAGTCTTTCACATTAGCTAATGGGTTGGTGCAGTCTGCAGTTGATAAGATACAAACCTCCTGTACTTACAGGGTTACAGTACAGGAATGAGTTTTTTCGTTATAAAAGACAGCGACTTGACCTTTCCTTGTGTGCTGGGGCTGGACTTCCTATTTCAGTCAGGTCTGCAAATACACTTTGGGGAGCAGACCCTTTGTGT